>CAJVPM010000007.1:0-36900 GCA_910592325.1 Scutellospora calospora | reverse complement strand
AGTAGAGTAGCATTTAGAAAAAATTTATTAGCTTTGCTAATAAATTTTTTCTATCTAAGCCTCTCTCTTTTTTCATTCTTCTCTATATTTATTTTTTTCTTTTCTTGTTTTTGAGTTTTCCTTAAGCAAGATTAGTTATAATAGAAAATCATGATGTGTTATCAACACACTTTAGTGAAATATTAGAGAAGAGATGTAGTTCTTATACTCTGGTATTAAGAGAATTGTTGAGTATAGCAGATCGTATTTAGGTACTACTTGGTAACCAGATGAGTCATAACTTGGAATAGTATTAGCTTGAGCTAAGGAATTGTAATATAGAGATGTTTCTATTACTATAATAAAGTTGTAGTATGATTGCTGAAAGGTTAAAAAAAAAAAAATATTATAAAATTTTAGAAATATATTATAGCAAGTTAGTATTTTAAAGGGTTTTAAAGATATTAGAATTAGAAGTACTAAAAAGTCTTTTATATATATACTCACTGTATATTCAGTTTTTATAGCTATGCTAAACTTAAAAGTCTGCTCTATACATTGAGTCAAACTGTTATTTATTTGAGTTACCATATATTTTTATGATCTTGTTGACTATATATCTAATAAATCTTATATATAATAATTAATTAAAATCTAGAATTTTTTTTATTTTTTTTATTTTTAAGGTGGCTTATATTGCTAGGTGATTTTTATTAGTTTGATATATAAGATTACATATAAGCAATCTCTATAGTTTGTAATTAAATAAAGAGTGTACAACAAGCTACATATACAACTTTAGTTATTGTCTAATTTAAGTAGTCTACTGCACAGGTAATAGACTACTTAATTAGTTCTATACTATGCTACTATAACTATAACCTGCTTATGAGTTATCTATTTAAATACTCTGTTCAACTAACTCATACTGTTACAAGCTAATATTACTATAATACCTAACTGCTTAAGCTAGCTAGCTTATTACAGATCTATTTTTTACTCTAGCTTAAATTCTCTCAGGATGCTTATTGCTCAGTATATTGTAAGCTTGCAGAGCTCTAGTTAATCTTAAAGTATATCTACTAGAATGGTCTGTACTTATTTTACAAATTCACTTAGCTTAAACCCTTGTAGATATTTATATAACTCTAGTTCCTACTGTAGCTCTCTACTAGTTTTCTGTTTGCTGATCTCTTCAAATACTTTACGAAATAGATTTTTCTAATTTAGTTTGCTACCAAGCCAAGTTGGTATTACTAATTCTCTTTGTAGAATAAACTTACTCGCAACTCTTTTGATCTATATTTTTTAGAGTAATAGTTTTTTTTCTGAAACAAGTATTAGTTGGTATAACTATTGAAAGCTATACTACTTCACCAACTAGAATTTCTACTATGCAAGTCTTCTGCTCATAGATCCTATTAAGATTTATTCATATTATATTATGTTTTTCTAAATACTTCATTATACTTCTAATATCTGAATAAATTGATACAATGTGATTTATAGGGTTACAACTCTAGAAATAAATAGGGTTTACTATAAGTTGAGTACAAAGATCTAGATAATTATTCAAATTTGTTGACAGTAGGATTTAAACTTCAGATCTCTTGCATGGCAGTCTGATAATCTAATCACTATACTAAGATTACTAGACCTTAAGATATAGAATTTAGTATTATAAATTTATAATATTATATTTAAAAATTTTAGTTTAAAAGATCTATTAATATCTATACAAAGTGACTATATAATACTTATATCTATATAGTTATTTTTTTATACTAATATACTAAAGTACAAATAAAAATTTAAAGCAAACAGAAGAATCTTTAACTATAATTCTATAAACAAAGAAATTTGTAAAGAATTTATAAATCTAATAAACTCTAATTTTAATTAAAACAATATTCTAGTAAACTTAAATACAAATAATTTTCTTAAAACACACTAATACAAAATTTAAACAAGTATTATTTATAATACTCTCAAAATAATATCTAATAAAAAACTTAAATTCAAAAACTTTTATTATATATATTTATATAAAGCTATATAACTTTACTAAACTCTAAAACTAATAGAGCAAATTATCTAACAGATTAAATATATACTTAACAACAACCTTCTAATTTTAACTAATATTTTATATTTAATTAGCAAAATTAATTAATAGCAATAATTAAATATTAATAACTTTGCTATTAATAATAACTAAATTCTAATATAGCTTGCTAATATGCAAATATATTAGAAAACTCTATACAAAGCTTTTTTTTTTTTTTTTTTTTTTTTTTTACTTTATACAAATGCTATCAGCTAAACTTTATTAATTTCATAAATTTTAGAAGTAATACATATTGCGAGAGTACAACTAGATATATGTACAATTTTAGGTTGTCTATTTTAAGTAGTCTGCTCGAAGGTTCTACACTAGCTACTATATCTGAAATCTCTTAGAAGATTCTCTATTTAAACTCTCTGGCCTTATCACAATTACTGCAAATATTACTCTTTATAGTTTATCTATAACCCCATACTACTTCACTTTAGAAGGCACCTAAGTCGCAAACTTTATTGTTATAGGCCTAGGTCTTACCTGAATAAGTTCTACTTCAATGCTCTCTAACAAATAGGTATTATAATATCCAACTATACTATGCTATATTCTAATCTAGCTTGCATATACCTTTATTCGATGTTCATACAAACCTATTTCTAGCTATAGCTCTTCACTAGTTTAGACTTCTAAATATTTTATGAGTAGATTCTCCTAATCTAGTTAGCTGCTAAACCAAGTTACTGTTGCTGCTAAATGCAAGGTACCAGACTGCATTACATTACAGACTTACTCATACCTATTTGATTTATACTCAGAAATCCTTACAGGATCAAGCATTAACTAGTATGACTATTAAAATCTGTATTACTTCACCTAACTTAGAATTTCTATTATGCAGGTCCTCTGCCTATAGATACTATCTCAATTTATTCATGTAATGCAACTCTAACATTCTGTCACACTTCTAATATCTGAACAATATTAATGCAATGTGATTTACAGGGTTACAACCTCAGAAATAAATAGAGTTTACTGTAAGTTAGGTACAGATATCTAGGTAATTATTCAATTCTGTTAACAGTAGAATTTGAACTCTAAACTTCTTGTATAGCAGTTTGACAACCTATCTACTACACTAGATCACCAGACCTACTCTATACAAAGCTTGCAAAGCAGAAAATTTAATACATATTTAATAGCAAATTAATATAATAACAAAAAAAATATATACAGCTCTTTAAATATAACTAACAAAGATGATTAATAGTATTTTTTTTTTGTTATTAAGGCAGCTTTTATTATCAGAGGAATTTTATTAGAATTGCATATAGGATATATATTGATAGTTCCTACTGTTTGTAATATATAAAGAGTATACAACAAGCTACACGTACAACTTTAGTCATTGTCTAATTTAAGTAGTCTGCTGCACTAGTGATTAAACTACTCAATTAGTTCTAAACTATGCTGCTATATCTGTAATCTGCCTATGAGTTACCTATTTAAACACTCTGTTTATTAACCTATACAGATCCAACCTAATATTACTGCAACTTTAATTGCTTAAGCCAGCTAGCTCATTACGAATTCATTTATTCAAAACAACTTAGATCCTCTTGAGATACATTGTACCTAACACATTGTAGATATCGCAAAGCCAGTTAACCTCAAAGTATACCTACTAGAGTAGTCCATACCTATTTTATGAATTCACCTAGCTTAGTCTCTTGTAGATATTTATACAACCCTAGTTTATACTATAGCTTTCTACTAGTTTTCTGTATTCTATAATTTCAGATATTTTACAAAGCAGATCCTTTCAATCTAGTTAGCTACTAAGCCAGATTAGTATTACTAATCCTTCCTGTAGAACAGATTTATATGTATCTGACTTAATCTGTATCTTTTAAAGATAGTTTCTTTTCTGAATTAAATGTTAGCTAATATAACTATTAAAGGCCATACTACTTTACTAACTTGAGATTTCTACTATGCAGGTCTCCTGTCTATAGATCCTATCAAGATTTATTCAAGTAATATTATATCTTGCCAAATGCTTCGTTATACTTTCAATATCTGAATAATATTAGTATAATATAATTTACAGGGTTACAACCCCAGAAATGAACAGGGTTTACTGTAAGTTAGGTATAAAGGTCTAGGTAATTATTCAAATTTGTTAACAGTAGAATTTAAACTCCAGACCTCTTGCATAGCAATCTGGCAACACTAAGATTACCAGATCTATTAATAGTATTTTTAATAGACATACTAATTATATTTTGGTTTAAAATTTTAAAACAGATACAAATTTAATTATTGATTCTAACTTAATTAAAGAACAAGTTAAAAATTACTTTAACTAATAGACTGAATATAGATTTATTAATCAACAAATCTTTAACTTAAAAAAGTTACTACAACTTTATCTTTATAATAAATCCTTCTTACTATGACAATGTTTTTAATACTATCATAATAGAAGAAATTACTCATATACTTTAAAATCTCTCTAATAATAAAGTATATAATTTATTTAGTATTAGCTATAAAAAACTCAAATATATAGAAGATCTATTTTTACAAACAATTATAATATTACTCAATAGTAATATAATAATTTTTAGAAATAACTCTTTTTGTAGATTACTTGTACTAAAATTTATACAAAGTTATAAATAATTATTACAGCTTAATAATAATATAATTTTTTAAAATAATAATACTTATTATTATATTTACTTAATATCTGAAGTTGCTAAAACTTTTATATCAACTAATATCTATACAATATTCTTAACTTTTCTAATAAACTATACTACTACTAAGAAAATCTTTTAACAATATTTTAACAAAATCAAACAAAACCTGCTATTTTTAATATTCTAATAATAGTTTTACTTACTATTTAACTAGAAATTACTCTTTCTACTCTAACAATCTCTATTTCTACAAATAATACTTTTTCAAATATAAAAATTAATATCTCTACAACTCTAATAACTAAAACTGAATAACTAAATTTATCTTCTAAAACTCTCTTACTAATTCATACCAATATATTATCTATTTTACTATAACTAACTATTCAGTAAACTAATTAAACTACTAAAACTCTCAATACAAACTCCTCTTATTTATTAGTATTATACTAATATTAGTTCAAATATAATTAATTTTACTATGAGAATTTGCTCTTAAGAAGTATACTTAGATATTTTAAAGAATAATAAATAGAAGATATTTTTAAATTATTGACTTATTATAAATCTAATAAGTTTTAATTCTAGAATTAAAAATTTTTTTGCAAGAAGTTTGTCTAATAAATACTATTAAGATTACTTATTATAATAATTTTATATATTGTATTTAGATATAATTTAATTATTTTTTTTTGTATTTTTTTTAAAGTTATTTTTTCTCTGCTATTAGTAAATAGATTTGTAGAAGATAAAATAAGTTGTTTTTGAAATGTAGATTAATACTATAATATAACTATTAAAGTTATATAATCTAATAATATATTTAAATATAAAATAGTATATAAATATACTAATACTAGCTTAGCAAGTATTGGTATAGGAGCTTCAAAAGCTTGTATAAGTTAGTATTTCTTTGTTAAAAAACTTTTTCTCTTTTGTTAACAGATATATTTCTGAAAAACTAAAAATATTATACTTATTTTAGTTAATTAGATCTAGTAATAATAGTTGTTTAGAAGGTAGTGAGAATATATTAATATTTATTAAAGCAATATTTATATCTAAGAAATTATCTTTAATATAATTATTAATTGCTTGATTAAATATAAAAAGAAGTAAATTGTTAGTTTATAAATAATATTTTCAAAAAGAGTTAGTTAATAAGTAGTTAGTTATTGAGTTTGTGTAAAGAGTTCTATATTAATTTATAAAGTTTAGAATTTGTTTATATGAATAGATAAATAGTAGTAGCTAAAAAATTAGTTTAATTTAAGGATTTGATAATTTTTAAGAGTAGATTCATTTAAATTAAGATAAATATGAGTTTTACTAAGAGTATGATTTATAGAATAAGAATTTATTGTAAAAAAGAATGATTAGATAAATATATAAAAGAAGAGCTTAATATTTTATTTTTTTTGAGTAGTGGTAAGTTGTATTCTTGAAAAAAAAATTGTAGTATATATTAGTTATGTTTTGATTTAAATTGTATTAAAATAGTTATATTTATTTGTATTTAATAATTTGTATACATTATATAATTTAGATAATATTAGTAAATACATATTGAAATTTGAATTTTCTAAGGTATTTATTGTATTTTTAGCTTTTACAAATATGAAAAATACTAGAGACTACTCTATATATTAAGTCTAACTATCATAAACTTAGTTCTTCATATAATGATTATATCTTTAAAGATTAATTTACTAATATTAATTTTATATTTCAATTGTAAAATACTATATAGGAACTATAATTAGAGTTATATTATAAAAATTATAATCTTGTATTACTTATAATTTTATATAAGTTTTAGTAAATCAAATTTTATATAAGTTTAGTTACATAATATAAAGTACTAAAATTATATAAATTTGGTCTAGTTTTATTCATTAAATTTATTTAAATATTTAAAATATTTATTATAATATCATTATATTTAAATATGAAGAAAGTAATAAAATTGCTATACTGTATATTTATTTAAATTATTTCAGAATATTCTCAAATACTTTAATCATATCAATTTTGAAAAATAATATTTACTAATTAAAAACTGATCTTCTGATTTATTAATTTAGCTATAATTAAAGTGCTTGAGAATATTCTCAATCATATGATATAAAAATTTTGTAAACATATTAAATTTTTTTGTAATTATTTTTACTTTGTGATTCCAATTTACTCTAATTATAATTTTTATTATCTAATATTAATTGTTTTCTTCTTATTAATATTTGAAGTATTATTATTATTAAATTTTACAAAGAATATATATTTAAATACTCATATAATATTGTTATATTTTTTGTTATTTTCTTACTATATACTTTATATTTGTAATATTCTTTTCTTTTTTTATTTATTTGTATAGTATATTGATTCTATATTTTAACTTTCTTTTTTTTTAACTATTTTTAGTATAGTAGTATGTTATAAAATTTTTAGATTCAAATTTATTTTATTTATATTTTAAAAACTATACTTTATATAACAAAATAATTAAATAAATAAATAATTACAAATTTGATATAATATAATCAAAATTATAATAAATTTAGTAATTAGCAAATAAAAAGTTTAATAAACTTTACATATCATATAATTAAAATTATATTTCTATATTAATTCAATTTAATAAATATTAAGAAAAATTATACAAAATTATATAAAATCATAGTAACTTTACTATAATTTTAGAATTTAGTAACTATAATATATTTTAATAACTACAATTACTACAGTATATCAAACAATTAGACTTTACTAATTAACTACAACTAATCACAATTTGTCAAGTTAGTTGAACAAGTTATCATAATTAGTTTTAGTATATTAAAACTAGCAATAGGCATATGAAAGATTCATATAGGATCATATATAGATTATATATATAAATATATATAATTTTTTGAATTCTATATAGGTTTTAATATAATCTCTAATTCAGGCTAGCTAGTCTGTATTAACATAATTTTAAGAAACCCACAATGTAATCCTATTTCATATATGCCATGTAGATCATGCATGTAACCTGCATCCCATATGAAATATTTTGAAAAACTGTTATTTGCCTATCACTAGTTAAGACTAACTGGACAAGTTATGATATAAGTATTATATGAACAGATTAGTAAGAATTGTACTATTAGGTTACTTTAAACAGTAGATTGGTATTTAGGAATTAGACAATGATAAGATAGTGAATTCAGGTTTAGTATATTAGAATTTTATAATTATTTAATAAAAAACTTAGTTTCTATTAAGCAAACTTAGGAGTTGTTCTACTCTATAGGCCAACACGGCCTTTGTTTACAATATAATTTTTAAATACAATTTATCTCATTTATTATATAAATGCCATAAAAGTAATATATCTAATTATCATATAAATAACATAAATTCCATAATGCAATTTATGTAATTTATGTAACTCTTATCCCCGTGACCTGTGGTCACGTAATCGTTCCGGACCCAATTTAACTGCTTTTCAAGTCTCACAGTAGTAACGCCACCCTTATAGAAATCATATTATTCCGATCCACCCTTAAATTATCATCCCTTTAGATTAACGACCATCGACCTGAATATAAATATCCTACCAATATTACTTACCCTTATAGTAATTAGATTATTAAATCCAGTACCCAGTAACTATTGGAGCTAAACCGTGTAACGTTACCTGCTCTCAATTTACGACAGTAACAGCGGTTCCTTAGATAAAATATCAAATAGAAGCTGCGCCAAATTTTTTTAAAAACTTTGAGCGGAGATATCTCGGCAACTACCTGACCAAATTCTATACTTCTTTTTTTTATTTGAATTCCAAGAACCTTTAGGCGAATTTGGTCAAGTAGGTGTCAAGATATCTTAAAGCTTCAAAAAAATTTTCGGCGCAGCTTTTATGTTTTTGATAGACGTTTTTAAGTTTTTTAAAAACTTTGAACAAAATAAAAAAAATTTGATCAAGTAGTTATCGAGATAACTTTAGTTCTAATGTTTTTAAAATTTAAATAAAAAAATTTTTCATCGAATTTAGTCAATTAGGTATTGAGATATCTTCGCTCAAATTTTAAAAAAATTTGCACAATATTTTGAGATTTAAATTTTCTTAAAACTTTGTGCAAAGATATCTCGACAACTATCTGGCCAAATTTGATGAATTTTTTTAATTGGAATTTAATGAATTTGTAAAAAAATTTCATCAAATTTGGCCAAGTAGTTGTTTTAAAAATTATACATGCGTAAAATTCTATTGGGTGAATGTTGTGTCATAGAAAATTTTTGGTAGTTGCGGGACTTGTTCACATCATCAATTAGAAGGAATTTTGCCAAGACTCTTAACTCCGTTTCACTATTCTCCGGATATTTTTTCAAAAAAAAAAAAAAAAAAAAATCAATTTATAATTATAGATTTCGGACATTTCGGCAAGTTTCGGTTTCGTCAGGTTTCGGACTTTCGGACATTTTGCCAGTTTCGGAATTATCGGATTTCAGGTCTTTTGGCGAAATATATTGCCTATTTCGGAAATTTCGTCCGAAACAGTTACATCATGCATGAATAAAGAACAAGAATAACCAACTATGTCAACTAACTACAAATAAGGTAAGTTATGGATAGCTAAATTACGAATAATTTGTAATGGATAAGGCGAAGCAGTTACGATGTTGTTAAGTTAAAGTTATTATATTCTATCAAGTTAAAAAATACTAATTGTACAAAATTTTACAAGGAAAATTTTTTTATTAGAGCACATTAATATATTAAATTTAGAGTTCTTGATTTATTTTACGTTACACCTTGAAATTTGATTGGCTAGTGTGGTGGGCGATTTAGTAATATTTATTTAATAAAAATTTATTTATATTTCAAAAAATTAGTTTAGATTACATTTTAAAGTATTTGAAAATAAAATAAAACAAAATAAAAATAATTAAGCATTATTTTCTACAGAACTCATTGACGGATAACTTATTTTGTCTGATTTTCGTTGTGAACCGTATTTTCTTCCAATAAAATCTCTAAGAGCATGAAGTCCATATACCAAAAAATAACAAATAATGAAAAAAATGAAAAAGCCAACATAACGAAGAGTTACATTTTCAGGAGAACCACTATACCAATTTAAGAAATTATATACCCAAAATCTATCGACATCATATATAAGAAAAGATTCAAGCATAAACAGTATTTGAATGGGAATTGTTATAAATATGAACGATATTTTCATCACTTGACGATTTAAAAATAATTCAATTAACATTGTTACAAATTCTACGCCGTGAACGGAACAATTAAGCCACCAAATGAACCATGGGTTGTTTTTGCTAATAAAACTACTTGAAAGTAAAGTCCAGTATACCCAAACAATAAGAACACTATTTATTTAATAAAATATGAGTAGGTCACGAGGATATAGAATGTAAAAATCATTAAACTAAAGGTAAAAAGACTTACTGATAATGTACAAAAGTATGATAAAGGGCCCAGAATAAAAACTTTGATAAATTTGAAAATTCCTCAACAGAGGTAAATCGGATTGAAAAATATAATGCAAACTGTGGAAATAAAATAATAATTAATAATATTAATAATTAAATAGTAAACACATGCCTCGAAATAGGAACATGGAGTTTATTTCTACATTAAGTTAATGCAGGTCAAAAACTCAAAATAATGCCCATGCACCACTATTTCGAGAATTTACGGTAATAGAAATATAACATCAAAACATTTTGTTGTTACCGTGAAATAAAGGGTTTGGCCAACATAGCTTAAATTAGTAAAATAACATAAATAACAATCTATATTGTTTTGGATACCATATTGTGCAAGACTGTGGTCATAAAGTCCATAATCCAACAACTCTCCAATTAGAATAATCCAAGAATAAATAGTTACTATAGCACGATAAATTTTTAACGTTCTAGGACTAACGAACCAGGAAGTAACAGACAATTTTGAATCAAATTCACCCCAATGGAAACATCCCATTTTGAATTTATAAGTATTATTAAGCCAAGAACAAGCAATATTTATACACAAAAGAAATTTTATCAATGATCTTTGTGTCGCGCAACACTCATATTACGAATAAAGCTATAAACGTAAAACAAAAATCACATTATGACTTAACATATTTTCATTGTCTATTAAATCTATTAATACTTAATCATTAATGTACAATAAATTATACGTAAAAGGTATGTAATAAAAAGAATTATTTGCAAAAAATAACTTTTAAAATCATTTAACCTATTTACTTTTTATACTAAGAAATTCGTTAGTATTCACCCAATTAAAAAGATGACATTTAGAACCAATTAAGCATTACTAATACGAACTGAAACATTAATGTATTATTAGCATTTACTGTGATACTACTTATGATTATAGTATTAATTATTGAATTTGTCATTGTGACCAGAATGATTAACATTAAGGCCAAGCAAAATTATTGTTACTCACTCAGCCATATTATTTTTATTCGTATTCTTATGTTACTTATCATCCTGAATTAGTAAATATCATACAGTAATAGCATTACACTTATTTGGCTATGTTGATTATTGGTAGTTGTAGTGACACTAGATTAAAGTTAAGTAAATACTGAATTGAAGTTCTACTAATGAAGCGAATTCAATTCTGTAACTTGTATATGATAATGAGAGTATGGTTTGTTGCTACGTATATTAAAAATTAATATGTAAAATTTAGTAGGTCTCTATATAAATAATGAATATTTTACTATATATTAAAATTTATTAATTTATAAATTTATTAAATTAGTAAAAAAAAATTAGAAAATGTTGATAGAACTGAAGTTAGAACGGTTTAAAACGATCGTTATATTAAATTTTTTTCAATACGTAAATTTGATCAAAAATCTTACTTAGTGCGTCTATCATATAGTGTTGTACTATGTTTGGCGTGGAACACTATACTAGTGATGGGAAAAATGCGCATTTTATAATAACATGCGCATGAATGCGCATTAATGCGCATGAAACGTAAAATGCGCATGATACCGCATGATATAAATTCTCTTTTTTCTGTTTCATTTCGAATTTCGGTCGCGACCTTGCTCGTCTTTGAGGTTCATTCATTTTCTTTTCGGAAATTTTCGTAATTTTTGAAAATCCTATCCTCTAATTCCGCCTGGCATTATGCTCTCTGGCCTAAATTACGCAGCCTAACCAAACATATATAAATTCTTGATGGGCAAAAATGCGCATGAATGCGCATTCATGCGCATGTTTCAGGTATCATGCGCACGCATGATACCCATCTCTAACTATACAGCATATATTATATTTTCTATCAGTTATACACTGGTAGAAAAGTGGTATTTTTTACTAGATAATACAGTACATATTAAAATATGGTAATTTTATTTAAATATTGTCTATTACTCAATAGTTAAGTAAGGATTTGTTTTATATTTACACTATATTTCCTAGTAAAAATATAATTTTTTTGACCAGTGATATTAGTTAAGTATTTGATAATAGTTTCTTGCCCTGACGAAACTATTTTTGCTGTTAACGAATTGACGAAACTATTGTTTCCTTAAGTCACGTGAGTTTTGTCAAATTACCAGAGCTAATAAATGTTTCGTATTTCATTATACGTACAACTTCGTAAATAGTGCTTTGCAAAAATATGTGACACCATAATTTTTTATGATAATTATAGAGGTAATTCTAGAATGTCTATATATCATATTTCTATCAGGGCTGATAAAATTAATTTGATCATCGTAATAATAGACAAACAGAGAGGTAATTTGGTGAATTTAAAATTTTTTTGATTCGTCAATATAAAAGTTTTTACCAGGAACGGAGTACGAAGTACGTAGTGTATTGTTTACAGGCAAGTTAATGCGTGTACAATTCTCAGCACTTGATTGGTCCGCGTGACTCTGTTAATCACGTATTGTTATGCGTGCCTATTTTTCGCATGCCATTTCACACCTTATACTGGTGGCTTGACTATTGCATCTATAGATGCTGGTGAAACTGGTGAAACTCTTGGTGAATGGTGGTGAATAGTGGTGAAACTGGTGAAATTAAATATAACAACCAATCATATTTTAGATAGTCACCAGTTTCACCAGCATTATTTAGTTTCACCAGCATCTATAATTGCATCTGTGTTTGTCACGTGAGCATATATTATGTCTCAATATTTAATGTAAACAGTACTATATAATTAGCAATAGGAATTTCTAATTATTAATTGGTAATAGAGAATTGTTAAATTAATAAATCATTTTTACAATTAATAATTGAATTATCCCAAATACGTGTAATCAGTGATTGATCATAGTTTTTATGTACTCTAATATAAAATTTTGGACACTACCATTCACGTGATTTTTGTACTTACCTGATACACGTGATCATACATTATTAATAACATTTTTGAAAATTTTAAACGAAGATATCTCAACAACCACCTGATGAAATTCGATGAAATTTTATTTATTATAATTCCTGATATATGTAGAATCCAAATAAAAAAAAATTCAGCGAATTTCATCGGATGATTATTGAGATATCTTCAATAAAGTTGGGTAAAGTTATCTAATTGTAAGCTATTTTAAGTTTTTTTTGAAATTTTAAACAAAACAACTCCTAATAAAATTCGATGAAAATTTTTTCTTTAATTTACACATTTGTATAATCCAGACAAAAAAATTTCAGCGAATTTCATCAGGTGGTTGTTGAGATATCTTCAATCAAAGTTAGGTTAATATTTAAAATATCTATAAAATTTGGTTTTTTTTAATCTTTAAATGAAAGTATCTCAATAATTACCTAATGAAACTTAATGAAAATTTTTTTATTTGAATTCTACTCATATGCTTAATTAAATAAAAATTTTTTATCAAATTTCATCTAGTAGTTGTTAAGATATCATTATTTAAGATTTTAAAAAAACTTAAAAGTAACAGATATTTTAAATATTGATCTAACTTTATTGAAGATATCTCAATAACCACTTGATAAAATTTGCTAAAATTTTTTTTATTTGGATTTTGTGAATATGTAAAATAAAATAAAAAAAACTTAATTGAATTTCATAAGGTAGTTGTTAAGATAACTTTGTTTAAAATTTTAAAATTTTTAATATAACAAATTTATATAAGTATATAGTTATATAATTTAGTAAACTACAAAAATCATATGAATAGTAAGTGTCTGGAGACTTTCTCATAAAAATTTTATTGTTTTACTTGATAATAATTTTATCTGATAATAGTTTTATAAAAGTGTATTGCAGAAATATATAACAATAATAAAATTTTTATTACCATTATTACTCTTTTATTTTGACAACTATAAAGTTTATAATATTTAAATATTATTTGCTTACACAATCTTAATTTATCTATAAGTTACAAAATCATAATTAAAATAATAATATTTAATTTATTAATATAATATATTACAAAAAAAAAGTAATAATAAATATATTAACAATTTTGATACTTAGCTTTTATATCTATACTATTTTTATATCTAAAATACTAAATATCTAATTTAATTATATTATAAATTAATTAAGGGTAGAAGGTAATAAATTAAAATTATATATAAACTTAATAGTAAAATTTTTTTATATTTAATTTTATAAAAAATTATATTAAGTAAACTAATATTAATTTATAAGAAAAGTTTGTAAAGCAGATCTTTCTGATTCTAATAATAGTAAAATTATTAAATTTGATTAAAAACTCAGTAAGATATAGCTTTTTAAAAATATGTATAAAAATTTATTAATTAAATTAACTTATAGGGTTACGTAAATTAACCAATCAAATTTAGTATTTTCGTACTACCTAGAAAAATTTGAGCTGTCCTAAAAAAACTTTGTAACAAATATAAGTATATATTTTTTAAATATAATAATAGTTCAAAATTTTATCATAATAGATAAATTATTTTATTAATATTTTGTAAAATTTTAATAAAAATTAGTTGTAATTTAAAAAAGTTTTATAAGTAATCTATTTCAATTTTATATAAAAATTTCAAAATACCATATATTACTATATAAAAATGATCTATGTATCCTCTACCCTTAAGAATCAAAAAATTTAAAAAGAGAGTAACTCTTTCCATAGATCACTTGTACCAAAACTTCTTGCAAACATTTGACTATTTTTTAAAATTTTATTAAGTAAACCACTTTTGGGCCTCTAAGTAAAGTTGTTCACAAGAAAATTTACTTCAGAATGGCTTAGTTTTAGTTTCCTCAGACCTTTATTTGTAGAAATATTAAATATATTTTATTTTTATAGTTTTTTCAAATTATTTTAAAATTTTACTAAGTAAACTACTTCTGGATCTCTAAGTAAAGTTGTCAAGCATAAAATTTTACTTCTATTGGTTCATTTTTATATCTTTTGGACCAAATTTTAATAAGATATTATTTATTTCTGGTCCACTTGGTTTTTCTTAATTATCTTAAAATATTACTAATTTAACAACTCTTGTTCACTAAAAGAGTAAGGTTCTTCTGTATTAGAGCTTCATTTTGGAATAAATTTTATCAAAAACGGACTAAAACTCACAAAATTACTTCCAAAAACCTGTTTAAAAGCTTTCTAAATACTCGTAGATTACTTAGAATTTACCTGTGACAATTTCAGAAATTTTACTAGCTTGCCTCAGATTTTTCACTATTTTCCCAACCTTAGGAAAATTCAGATCATAGGATTCTGCTTTCAAGACCTGGAAAATTTACTGGCATTTAGGAAATTCTACTAAATTTTACTTTAAGCTCTATTTTCTATACTAATTTTTGTCTATTTTAATTAGTTTTTTCTACCTTCTTGAGAAACTCTCTTTGTTTTCATCTCTAATATAATATTAAAGTACTATACTTCATAATTTAATTTAAAAAATATGCCTACTTTTACTACAACTGATCCTGATACTCTTGATCTTGATTACTTCTACTCTAAAAATACTAATAGTTATGAAATTGCTTTTGATAAAGAAAATCCAAGTAATACTTAGTTTATTTCTACAAACTTTAGGCTAATGGATTACATCACCAAAGCTCTTCATAGAAATACCAAGACAACTTATTTTATTAAAGCTCCAAGCACTACTGCAATTTCTTTCTATCTTTGTGATAAATATCATACTAATTTTATCACAGTTAGTAAAACTGTTCTTAATCTAATGCCAACAAACTTTATAACATTTACTGCAAGTGCTACTAACAAAAAAACTAAAACTGTTCTTGATAACTTAGACAAAATTACCTAATTTATTCCTTCTTCTCCTACTCCTATATTCTACAAACATGCATGCCAAAAATGCTAGTTAGCTATTTAATACAAAATCACAAATAACTAACATTACTTCTCAAACGATACCAAATTTGAACAAGATGAAGCTATTCACCATAGCTGCACTATTGCAACTACCTTAGATACCTCTAGTAGCTCTTCTATTGCAACAACATCATTACTTGGTGCTAAAAATTTTGACAATACAAAAAAAAATCTTACTTCTACTTTTAAACAAACTCTTTAACAAGCTAAACCTACACTCAACTCTACTACTACTCCAATATCATCTCCTAAACCTACTAAACAAACCAATCTCTCAATTAGAGAATTTACTGTACAAAAATTAGCAAAACATGAGCAATCTTTAACTATCGTATCTGATAAACCTACTAATCCCTCAAACAAAACTCATACTCAACAAACCAGCACAAATCCTATTCCAACTACTACTCAACAAACTAATACAAATCCTACTTCAATTACTACTACTACAATAGTAACTACTACAAATACTCCTGTCTCCAATACTGATACAAACTAACAAACTATTAACAAAGGAAAAGCAAAAAATATTGAACAGCTCCAAAATACTAATACTGATCAAACTACTACTGAAAACTTAGATACTCTAAAAAAGAAACTTGAACCTATCTTCGATTGGCTTTATAACTTCCCTATTTCTGATAAAATGAAGTCTAATAACAAACTCCAAACTCCACTATCTAAACAACTTTTTGACTTCCTCAAAATAAATCTACATGATTTTATATCAGGAAAAGAAATCAAGCCAGCAACTAAAACAAAAAAAGCACTTAAAGCTAGCTTCTATCAAATTATTAGAAATATAGCTGGACAATGACCTAAATTTTTAACTGATTTAATTTTTTAAAGCAATCTAAACATTGACAAAAATACAACAATTCCATTTGATATTTTGGAATCAATGATGAAAAAACTTATTCATAAGTTTACAACAATTCTATTTACTAAACTTAACTATACTGAGATTTTTGCTTTACTTTATACAATTCCCCCATACAAAACTAATTGTAGACTCCAGTTTTGTATAAATTTTGCCAGAATTCACCTTCACCTCTCTAGAAAATATCAACAAGCACTAAACTATACTAAGTTTGCAGAAGACTTCAATTTCTGCCTTATAAGATTCACTATATCTTCTGCAATTAATACATTTGATCAAGAGGGTAAATATCTTACAATTAAACAGAACAAAAAATTTAATATAACCCTTCTTTTCAATATTCCAAAAACACAATTTTCAAAGAAATTTAATATTCCTTCTCTAAAAAACTCCTTAGAATACTTTGAAAACTAGTTTGAAAAATTCTTCTCAATTTACAACTGATAATTTGATGAACTACTAAACAAAACAAAAGTGCATAATGTACTTAAATACCAATTTTATCTACAATTTATCAAACAACTAACTCTGTTTCTCCCAACAGAATATAAAATAGTTGAACCTCAATCCTTTAATGACAGAAGAACTAAAAGTATCAAATATTCTAATTATCATATCTTAACTTGTAAGAATAAGGCTTGTATCTTTTTAGTTGAAGGAAAGTATGACTTATTGACTTCTTAAAAGATATACAGATTACTCTTATGAGCTATTTTCTAAAAAAGAGTGTAAAATCTGGAAAGAATCTACTCTTAAAATTGAAATATTCAAACATGAACAGGAACATGAAACATCATTTTCTAAACCAGTTCCAACTCAACTTCTCGATCAACTTGCAAATGAAGCTAAAAGGAAGCCTGTGAACTCAACAAAGTAGAAACTAATACTAAACACAGAAGTTTTTATTTTTACTAATATCTTAACTCCTACTACTATGAAGTAGTAGTGAACTTTGAAATTATTAATCTGTCAAGAGATCAAGTAATTGAGTTTACATACACTAAAACACTTAATACATTTATATTAGCTCGAATCTTAATATATTTTGATATAATTTGAGACACAAACTCTACATACCTTCAAATAGTTAAATTCTTTTCTGAACAAGCATTCCCTTATACTGAAAAATATCATAAAGAAAAATATAACATAAACTTCCAAGAACCTGCAAACTTAAAAAATTTTCTGTTTCTTTCAGAAACTTCTTTTTAATAAGGTCTTCTATATACATGGATGCAACTACTGCCTCAAATTTGAAATCTCATCTTACTAATAATAGTAAGCCAAATCTAGAGAAGAATGATGTAAGTAGGCAGATAGGAAAGCCTATTTATATAGCAACTCAAATAAATGATAGTCAAACTCAATATATAGAGCAAACTTTTGAGTTCAGCACAGCTATGAAAACTGAGTATACAGAGAGCATTTATATAGAAGACCTTTTAGTACTTCTAATTCCAACATCTTTAAAACCCTTTGAAGTACTAACTTGCTACAACACATTCTTAAAATTTTATAATATTGATCTATTAAAATCTGATCAAACTATTGGATCATTCATGAAATATCTAAAAGGAAAACAATTCTCAAAACTAACAAGATTCTCTATCAACAAACAACTCAATAAAGCTCATATATATCTTTTTTGTCATAACAATATTCTTCCAAACTATATACTACTTAACCTCTTCACTCTTCCTCAATATTACAATACTCCTCTTAGAACTTTTACAAATCTCAAGCTCCCTGACTTTGATAATTATTTAAACATTTCTAACTCTATACTAAACTCACCTAATAATTCTACTATACAAATATCTACTAATACTAATACTAACAATACTAACAACTCTCTCTTTCTCAATATTATAACTCACAATATCCGAGGCTATAATAATTTACTTAAAAAACAACTATAGGAAGATTTCTGTCTCTTTCACAACTACAACATCATTAGCTTAACAGAAACTAAGCTTAAGGACTTCAAATCAAAATTTTTCAATACTCAACACTTTATATACCATCTATTAAACTTTGCTACTTCTATATAAGGAACTAGAATAATGCTATCAAACAAATTGATACCACATATTCACAAAATTCTTAAACATGAAGGAGGTGCAATTGCTATTGATCTCTTTTTTAAATATAACTTTAAATTTAGAATAATTTCTGTATATTTATCTTCTACAGATATATCACGTAGAAATTCTACACAAACTAAAATCAGCTAATAGATTCAACAAGCATTAAATCAGCAACTCTATCCAATTGTACTTAGAGATTTTAATATAGGTATCTTGACAACAAGTTCAACTAATTCAAAATCCGAACTTATCAACTTTCTTACAAGTAATAATCTATACGACCTCACTAATCATACTTCTAATACATCACATACATAGCATAATAATCAATCACAAACTAGAATTGATTATATATAGTGTTATGAATCTATAATACTATATTTGCAAAAGTTTAGTCTAGTAGAACCATCAATATCTACAAGAAGTGATCATATAATACTTGTATCATCATGGTTATTTCTCTATGCTAACCTATCTAAACACAACAAAAAATTCAAGGCAAACAGAAGAATTTTTGATTACAGCTCTATGAATAAAGAAACTTGAGAAGAATTTACAAACCAAGTTGATTATAACTTAAACCAAAACAACACCTCACTTGAATTAAATACTAATAATTCTCTTGAAACAAATTGGTACAAAATTCAAACAAGTATTATTTCTGCTGCTCTTAAAATAATACCTAACAAAAAAATTAAATTTCAGAACTTCCACTATACTTATTCATCAAAAGCTATGCAACTTCTTCAAGCTCTAAAATTAACAGGACAAATTATTTGCCAAGTTAAACATATACTTAATAATAACCTTCTAATTCTAACCAATATTCTATTTCTCATTAACAAAATTAATCAACAACAAAATCTCAACATTAATAACCTTTCTCCAAACAACAATGAAATTCCAACATGGCTTAATAATATATATACATACTAGAAAACTCTACACAAAGCCCAAGAAACAGAAAACTCTATATATATCTGTCAACAAATTAATATAGCTACTGAAAAAAGATGCTTAGCTCTTCAAATACAGCCTACAAAGATAATTAATAGTATTCTAAATAGGCATACTGATAAAGTCTCTTTTTAAAACTTCAAAACAGATACAGATTTAATGACAGATCCTAATCTCATTAAAGAAAAAATCAAAGACCATTTTGATCAATAAACTGAATACAAATCTATTAATCAACAAATCTTTGATTCAACTTGAAAAAACTACTATGAACCTATCTCTCTAATCAATTCTTCTTATTATGACAATATTCTAAATACTATTACAATAGAAGAAATTACTCAAACTCTTAAAAATCTCACTAATAACAAAGCATATGGTCCATCAGACATTAGCTATAAAATACTTAAATATGCAGGCAACCTATTCTTGCAAATAGTCACAATTTTTCTTAATAGATGCTTAATATCTTAAACTATTCTCAAATAATAGAAAGTATATCATATCTTTCTAATCTTAAAGAAACTAGTATTTGATAGTAACTTATATAATACTAGACCAATAAGCCTTATTGAACATATTAAAAAGCTATACACAAAAATTCTTACAAACTGACTTAGTATTTCTTTAATGTCTAAACAAATCTAATCACTACTTAACTATGTTGCCCTTCCAGAAAATAGCACTTCTACTCTAATTCATATTCTTAACAATATTATTAAAGATTCATACTATAATAACAAAGGGCTTTAGCTACTATCACAGGATATGAGCAAAGCTTATATTTCAGTTAACTTAAACTTACTTCAAAAAGCACTTGAAAGAATTCGATTTCCACCTCAACTTACTTAGATTATACTTAACCTGCTCTTAGACTGTTCTAGCAAAATTATTATTAACTTTGAACTCACAAAATCTTATACAGTTAAAAATGGAATTGACTAAGGAGAAACAATTATACCTCTTCTATGGTATATCTATTATGACCCTCTAATAACCCAAATTGCTAAAACATATAAAGGTTACAACCTGGAAGTCTTATGGACTACAGATCTTAAAACAAAAATATCTAAGCAACCCAAGTATTAATATCTGTTCTTGTATTTATAGATGATACATTATATATAGCTTCCTCAAAAAATAAACTTGAACAAATCCTTGAATTAGCTTCATTCTTTTTAATAATAGCTAATTTAAAAATTAATCTACTTAAGTCTATTCTTAGCATTAACTCAAAAAACCTATCATCTATCAAATTTATTCAACAAACAATTACCCTACAATCTAAAAATGTTCCTTTTAAATTTTTAGGATATTGGTTTCTACCAAGTCACCAACAAACTCAACAAGTCAAACTTATTACCCAAGAATCTCAAAACTTAATTAATATATTCAAAACTAAACAGATAACTGACAAACAAGTAGCTTATATTATAAATATAGTTATTATTCCAACTCTTGAATACTGAATTCACAATATTGTCTTATTAAAAACAACTTGTGAACAAATACTTTCTACACACCTAACAACAGCTAAACACAAGTCTAATCTTTCTTGAAGCATTTCTAATAGTGTTATGTTAAACCATAACATTTATAGAATTAAAAATATATGAAATATACAACTTTAACACCATATCTCAAAATTTTTGCTTCATCCTAATGATTCAAATCTTCTAGAAACAATTACCAAAATCCGCATACAACAACTACAAAACAATTTATAGTCTACTACAAATATTTTTTACTATCCTAATCCAATTATTGATAAGAAAAATAAGTATTCTACTAACTTCAAAATAATTAAACTACTCTAGCATTTAAATATGCAAATAGATGCATACTATAGTATAATATAGCCATATACTATTATACATACTGCATATCCTCTTGAAAAACTACTCAACTAATATGACTTTTATAATACCTTTAAAAAACAATTAAAAACAAAAAACATATTTTACTTAGACCAACTCTCTACTATGGATAATAGTATCTTTTAAAATAGGAATATCTATCTTCACGAATTAGATATTTACCTAAGGGTAAAACTTTAACTTGGTTTAAATACCTTGAAAATTCCTTAATTGAAAATACCTCTACAAGAAAACTTACTGAACAACTCACACTCACACCAAATAACTATTTTAGTTATACAACTAGATATTTCAATAAAAACTATAGTTAATTACTAATAACAATAATAATTCAATTATTATAGGCAAAGCCTGATTATTTAATGCCTAACACAATATAATTTCTATCACCCACTAGATATATGATATCAACTATGCAATTACAGAATATTATTCAACTCCATTTATAACTTGCAGCTCTTACTCCAGATATGATTTAAATTCAAACAAAATTAGAAACCAATGTATTGTTGATATTTTAGCTACTCTATTAATAAAATTTTGAGGAAGAAAAACTTCAAACAATCAAACTACAACACTCAAACTCAATGCAAACTACTTAGATTTAATATATACAACTGCAAATAGAAATCTAATACATATACCTCCTACTCCAAATGTCCTTATTTATAACAATTCTGTCTTTGAACTATTTGAACTAAATAGTTCTTCTCTTAACTTAAACAATATTGCAATATCTAGCTCCAATTTCACAGATCTAACTTTCTATATAGATAGATCTGTTTATAACTTAATGACCAACTATTGCTCTATGAGTATTGGTTAGATACAAGTTGAAAACAAACAAATAACAAACTCTTTTGCTACACAAGTTCAATATTAGCCTTCATCTTACAAAACAGAATTACTTGCAATATTATTAGCAATTAGCGCAGCTCCTCAAAACTACAAAATTGATATTTATACTAATTCACAATTTGTAATATATAAATATCAAAAACTTACTCAAACAACTACAAACCCCTCACATGCTTACTTATACAATAATTGGCCAATCTGGCACTCAATACTCAATTTTATTAAATCTTACAAACTTACAATTATACTCTACAAAGTATTAGCTCATAATAATGATGACTTTAATGAAGCTGCTAATACATTCGCACAAACTCACTAAACTTTACTATCTCTTAAATTTAAATATACTAATTTATATAATTCTAACTTTTCTATTATATGAGAAAACTTTAATGTAGAACAATCTATTCACAAACTTATCAAAACAATATATAATGCCCATATCATTGCAATGTGGTCATCACAAAACTGTAACTAAATATAGGCTCATTTATATAACCAAGTTGACTAGAACTCAACATAGTTATATCTTAATAACAACAACAAACGATTACACAAATTTACTATTTTAAGTTTAGTAAACTTAAAACTTTTCATATTAAACTTCTATATAATGAACTACCTACACCATCATATCTACAAAAATACTACTCAAATATTATACCAAATAACAAATGCTTTAAATACAACCAAATAGATTCTGAACTTCACTAGATCACAAATCATAACAATAATATTCTATATGAAATTACTTTATAATCAGTAACTAAAATCTTTAACACTACAAACTTAGAAATTATTCAAACTCAGCTCAATACATTGCAAAACTCTATTATTTATTACCCTTTACTTCAACTATCCACAGATCTATTTTATACTATTAATCTAAACATATCACTTAAAAGGCTCATACTACATGCATTTACTCAAATAATTCAACCATATACTAACTCACTTCAAACTGCTTCACAGCTAACTATTAAGTTATTCCTTTAACTTAACCAAAAAATTTATGAACAATTATGGCTACCTTATTGTTCAGAATATGCAAACTGGAAACAACAGCATAATATTTATATACTATACTCAAATAACCAACTAAACTGAAGAAACAATGAACAACCTAATTGTAATCCTCAAGAACTATATAACTCCTATAGCTCTCCTCCTCAATATAATCAAACTTCACCAACTGAACTTGCTATACAAAAACTCTCAGCTTGGCTATTATATTAGATTAAATATAGCTTTTCTATAAACTCTATTTTCTCTAACCAAATCTAGATGAGTCTTAACCATTCTAGTAGATTTAGATCACAGATAATTCTAAATTAGCTTAGCTTTAGTATTACTTTAGCTCTAGTCATTTTATTATTGTCTAAGCTTTAATTCTTGCATGTAATTTATTACCAAGTAGTTTTGTATAAACTCTTAACTATATTTTACCCAATAAAGATAGAGATAAGACCTTATCTCAACCTACAGGTTGAAATAATAAAAAAAAAATTTAAAAAGAGAGATAGTTAGTAAGTTATTTTAATTATCTGAATTTAAATATTCTATATTATCAATTATATTTAAAAATATTTGTTTTAAATTACTTATTATCTTATTTACTTTATAATTATAATTATCTAATTTATCATCTTTATTTTGTATATTAGTTGTTAATATTAAACTAATTTTATCTACTTTACTCTTTAAATACTAGACAATTTTTTTATTTTAACAGTTTTAAAAAATATCAATTGATTATATTATTCTGTATAAATATTACTTATTAATAACTATAATATTTTAGATATTACTAAGTTTAATAATATAAAAAAATATTTATAAGCAAACTCAGCTAAATTTAATATATAGATTAATACAGTTTGCTAATATCTTAAAAGTGATTTGACAATACTAGAATAATTAAATAATAAATTTTTTTATAATTTTGATATATATTTTTTTAATTTCAATCTATAGGTTGAGATAAGGTCTTATCTTTTTTATTTTTGTAAAATATAGTTAAGAGTTTATATAAAACTACTTAGTAATAAATTATATACAAGAATTGAAGCTTAAATAATAATAAAATAATTATATCTAAGCAAATACTAAATTAAAGCTAAATTAGAATTATTTATAATTTAAACCTACTAGAAAAATCAAAACTTACTTAGATTTAATTAGAAAGAATATAGTTTGTAGAGAAGCTATATTTAATTTAATAAATTGGCTAAGTAGAAAGTTTTTGTATAGTAAGTTCAGTTGATAAAATTTGGTTGTGTTAAGAAGGAGGACTATATAAGTTATATGTTTTCTGAGGTATATAGAGAAGTTGTTAATTGTTCCTATGATTTTGTTAGTAGTTTGAGTATAGTATATAAATATTGTATTGTTGCTTCTAATTTGCAAATTCAGAACAATAGAGTAACTATAGCTGTTTATAAATTTTTGAATTGAGTTTAAGAAATAACTTAATAGTTATCTGTGAAGCTAAGTGAATTAAGTTAGTATATAGTTAAATTATTTGAATAAGTATATATGATAAGAGTTCTTTGAGTAAAGTATATAAATTAATTGTGTTAGAGGAGTTTGTAAATAGCTAGAGTAAAAGATAATTTATAATTGAGTTTTTTAATATAAGAAATTGAGATTGAATAATTTCTAAGTTTGTATTATTGAGAATTTTAGTTACAAATTATGAGATTATTTTCTGTAGTATATTAGTATTATAGTTTGTAATCTAGTAGAGTTCTAAGTTTGTTTAGTTGTATTTAAAGCATTTGTTATTTGGTATTGTTTTTGAATAGTATTTGTATAGATATAATAGTATTAGTAGTTCATTATGTAGTAATTTAATCTGAAAAGTTTTAAGTTTGCTAAATTTGAGATTAGTAAACTTGCTTGAGTGTTTGCTGTTATTATTAATATATAACTATGTTAAGTTCTAATTGATTTGGTTATATAGATAAGCTTATAGTTAATTATAATTTTGTGATAACTATATTATAATAATATGAGTATTACAGATTGTTTAATAAGTTTGCATACAGATTATTTTATAGTAAAATTAACTAATAATATAGAAGTTTGAATTGTATAAGTTAGTATATTTAAATTCAAAAAGTAGTAGTATTTAATAGTTTTGTGTGAGTAAATTAGCTATATTATTCAGTTTATTATCACTATGAGCTATTACTTTGTAAAGTGAGATTATAAGTTTGTAGAATTTGATAAAATTGAGTAAGGTATGCCAAAATGGCCAGTTGATGTAGGAGTATTAGTGTGATAGGTTTGTTATTATTTGAGTAAGTTTTTAGTATTTGAATATTACAGATTATGAGTTTATATAGATATCAACTTTGCAATTATGAGGAGCTATACTAATTGCTAATAATATTACAAGTAATTCTATTTTATATAATAAGGGCTAATATTGAGCTTATGCTGCAAATGAATTTATGATTGAGTTGTTTTCAACTTAATCCATCTAATACCTATAGAGCATTAGTTAGATATCAAGTTGTGAACAGATCTATCAGTATAGAAAGTTAAGTTTGTAGAGTTAGAGTTAGATATTGCAATATTATTTAAATAATGCAATAAGCTATTAGAGTTAAATATTTTAAAAACAGAATTGTTATATATAAGAATATTTGGAGTAGGAGATATATATATTAGATTTCTATTTGCAGTAATATATATTAAATTCAAATAATTTGCATTAAATTTAAGTGATAAAGTTTGATTACTTGAGGTTTTTTTTTAAGAATTGTGTTGACAAAGTAGCTAAAACATTATAAGTACAATAATTTTTAATTCTATGAGAATTTAAGTTGCAACTAGAATAGGAATTTCATGTTATAGATAGAATTAAATATTATTCAATATATGAGTAGTTAATATTATGTATCTAATATATAATAGAAGTTGTGTTGAATTAAGAATTGAATAAATATATTTTGCTAATAATTACTAAATTGTTATTATTAATAGTAATTAGCCATAGTTTATATTATTTACTAAAATAACTAGTAGTATAGCTAAAGTAGTTGTTTGGTATGAGTATAAGTTGTTGAATAAGTTTTCTAGAAGAAAAGTTTTCAATTAAAGTGTTTTTAAGGTATTTAAACCAAATTGAAGTTTTGCCTTTAGATAAATAGCCAATTCATAAAAATAAATATTTTTATTTCAGAAGAGTACTATTATCTATAGTAGTCAGTTAATCTAAATAGAGTATATTTTTTGTTTTGAGTTGTTTTTTAAATATGTTGTAGGTATTGTATTAATTGAGTAATAGTTCAAGAAAATATACATTATGTATAATAGTATTTGGCTATATTATACTAGAATTTGCATTTATTTGTATATCTAAGTGTTAGAATAGTTGAATAATTTTGAAATTAGTAGAATACTAATTTTTCTATTGATAATTAGGTTAGAGTATTAGAGAATATTTGTTGTAGACTACAAATTATTTTGTAGTTGTTAAATACAGATTTTTATAGTTATTCTTAGAAGATTAATATCATTAAGTCAAAATAGGAATTTTGAAATATAGTGTTAGAACTGTATATTCTAAATATTTTTAATTTTATAATATTGTAATTAAGTATAATACTGTTTAGAATACTTCATAAAAGATTTGTTTTGTATTTAGCAATAATTATATATGTAGAGAGTATTTTTTTACAGATTGTTTTTAATAAAACAATATTATGAATCTAGTATTTAAGAGTTAAAATTATAATAGTATTTATAATATATACTACTTGTTTGTCAGTTATTTGTTTAGTTTTGAGTATATTGGTTAGGTTGTTTAATTTCTAATTAATAAGTTTGATTTGTTAAGTCTGTTAGTAACTTAGCAGAAACTAATATTCTAGAAATTTAAAGAGTATATTTTTGAGTTGTAGAGTGATTATATATTTGATAAAGTTAATAAGTATTAGATTTTTTGAGTTAGTACTAAAAATAGATTTGAGTAGGTTAACTTGTATATTAGCTACTCTAAAAAATAATAAGACTAATATCAAAATTTGTTCAAGTTCATTTTTTGATAATGCTATCTATAGTATGTCATCTATGAATACAAGAACAGAAGTAATATTTGTAGTTAGTTTGTTTGTTTTAATTTAATATCTATAATTCAGAAAGCCTTTAGATTATGACCTTCATATTTTTTAGCAATTTGAGATATTAGAGAATTATAATAAATATACTACAGAAGAAGTGTAATTGTTTCTCTTTGATCAATTCTATTCTTAACTATATATGACTGTGTTAGTCTAAAGTATATAATAACTTTGTTAGAGTGATTAGAGAGTAAATTGAATATTATTTGAATAAGTTGAGGTAGAAATTAGATTTTTTTAAGTAATTTTTGGAGTAAATTTGTGTTAATAGAATCATATACTTTGCTTATATCCTGAGATAGTAGCTAAAGTTCTTTGTTATTACAGTAAGAGTCTTTAATAATATTATTGAGAATATATATTGAAGTAGAAGTACTATTTTCTAGGAGAGTAATATAATTGAGTAGTAATAAAATTTATTTAGATATTAAAGAAATGCTAAGACAATTTGTAAGTATTTTTGTATATAGTTTTTTGATGTGTTCAATAAGACTTATTAGCCTAATATTATTATCAAATATTAGCTTTTTTGAAATTAAAAGATATGTTCTATTTTCTATTATTTAGAAATTGTTTGGAATATTAAGTATCTGTTAAGTAGTATTATAATTATTTGTAGAAATAGATTACTAGTATGTTTGAATATTTTATAGCTAATATTAGAAAGACCATATACTTTGTTATTATGAAGATTTTGGAGTATATGAGTAATTTCCTCTGTTGTAATTTTTTTAAGAATATTATTGTAATAAGAAGGGTTTATTAATAGGATAGGGTTATAGCAACTTTTCTAAGTTGAGTTAAAAATTTGTTGATTAATAGGTCTGTGTTCAGTCTATTGATTAAAGTAATTTTTAACTAGTTCTTTAATTAAGTTAGAACTAGTAATTAGATCTGTATCTGTTTTAAAATTTTGAAGTAAAACATAATCAGTATATCAGTTAAAAATACTATTGATCATTCTTATTAGTTGTATTTGAAAAGCTGCATATCTTTTTTAATTACTTTATTAATTTGCAGTTAAATATGTATTGAGTTTTTCTGCTTCTCAAGCTTTGTATAAAGTTTTCTAATATATTTGTATATTAACAAGCTATATTGGAATTTAGTTGTTATTAGTAAGGAGGTTGTTAATATTAAGATGTTACTGTTAATTGATTTTGCTAATTAAATATAAATTTTAGTAAGAATTAGGAAATTATTATTAAATGTATATTTAACTTGTCAGATAATTTGTTCAAAGTTTTTATATTTAAGTTTTTTGTTAGGTATTATTTTTAGAATAGCAGAAATAATACTTGTTTGAATTTTATGCCAGTGTGTTTTAAGGGAGTCTTTTGTATTAGATCGATTAGAGTATTATTTTAGTTAAGATTAGAGTTTACTTGGTTTGTAAATTCCTTCTAAGTTTCTTTATTTATAGAGTTGTAATTAAAGAATTTTCTGTTTGCTTTGAGTTTTTATTTGTAATTTGGTATATAGGCATAAGGAAATAATTATATGAATACAAATATCAAATAGTCACTTTGTATTAATATTAATAGATCCTTTAGGCTAAAGTTTTGTAAATATAGTATTATAAGTTTATAACATCAGATACAATTAATTCTAGATCTTGATTAATTAGTATACCATATATAAGATTTATTAGATGTATAGTCAGCAAGATCATAGAGATTATTGTATATGAGGAAGTTAATAAGTCTGAATTTTGAGTTTGTTTAATTTGTTGTCATGATGTCTATATTAAAGTCACTAAGTACTATTAAAAAGAGCTATTAGTTTAGGGCTTGCTATATCCATTGATTGATTTTATTTTGTATAGAGTTTCTATATATAATATCAGTAAAAGAAAGATATACTAAGATTATTTTAAATTTAAAATAATATTTGAAAAAAAGGTCATTTGCAATTGCACCTCCTTCATATTTAAGAATTTTGTAAATATAAGGTATTAAATTATTTGATAGTATAAATTCAGTTTCTTTTATAGAAGAAGCTAAGTTTAACAGATAGTATATAAAGTGTTAAATATTGAAAAATTTTGATTTGAAGTCAGTAAGTTTAGTTTCTGTTAGACTAATAATATTATAATTGTGAAAAAGATAAAAATTTTTCTATAATTGCTTTTTAAGAGTATTATTATATTTTCTAATATTATAAGTCACAATATTAAATAAAAGCAAATTATTAGTATTGTTAGTACTAGTATTAGAAGCTATTTATAAATTAGAGTTAGTTAAGTTAGTAGTTATATTAGTTCAGATAGATAGATGATAGTAGTTAAAGAATTAGGTTAGTTCAAAGATTTGATAATTTTTAAGTATAGATTCATTTAAATTAAGATATATATGAGTTTTAGTGAATGTTGAATTTATAGAGATAAGAATTAATTGTAAAAAGGAATAATTAGATAAATGTATAAGAAAAGAGCCTAATATTTTATTTTCTACAAGTAATAGTAAATTATATTTTGTAAGAAAGAGATTATAATATATATTAGTTAAATTTTGAATTAAATTTCTATTAAAATAAGCAGAAGTATTTGTATTTAATAATTTGTATTTATTAGATTATTTGGATGATATTAGTAAATGCATATTGAGATTCAAATCTTCTAAGATACTTACTGTATTACTAGCTTTTACAGATATAAAGGATACTAGAGTTTACTTTATATATTGAATATGACTATTTTAAGCTTAGTACTTCATGTAAATAGGCTTTACTACTCATCTACTTATATCATTCTCTTTATTAACTATAGTAGATATATCTTTTAGTAAGGTAGTAGCTATATTTATAGGTTTAGAAAATTCTATTATTAAAAAGAATTTTCTAAGAAGAAGAGTGAGTCTTCTAACAGAGAAGGTTCAGTAAAAGTAACATTAAATTTGTTAAAAAGATAATGTTTAGCTTCAGAAAAGGCTGTCTCTTTAAAATATTTTATAATTATTTGGGGGTAAGTTAATAAAAATCAAGCAAATTGTTTTTATTGAAATTTTTTTAAAACTTTAAATAACAATAACTTAACAAAAACTTTATCAAATTTAATAAAATCTTTTTTAAATTAATTCTACAATTTGTAATATTTAAAAAAATTTTTATTAATTTTGATTGAGTTTTTGTTAAGTTATTGTTAGTTAAAGTTTCAAAAAAATTTACTTAGAAAAAATTTGCTTAATTTCTATTGACTCAACTCTATTTGTAGAGTAAATTGTTCTTTTTTAATTATATCAAAATAGGTAATTATTTGAGCTAAAAAATAAGTATTAATCATTTTTGCAATAATATATTTAATTGTTTTTTTTTTGTAAGGTTATAAAGATTGTGATTTTCTGCAGCTATATAATAATAGGTATTTAGGTATTGGTAAAAGTAATAGCTTCAATATTTTTAGAATTTTGTAGTTTTGTTTTTCTTACAAATAAAGTCTTTAGCTTGGTTAGCTAATTTATCAATTAGTTTTAGAGAAATTGGTTTTGAGAAATTAGCTTCATATTTCTATTAATTTAAAAGATTGAGAAGTTAAATATAGGTGATTTCTAAATTTCACTATCTTTTTTTAGTATATAATATAGAATTATTTAAGGATTAGTTTAAACAAGTTAGAAAAGTTATACTTATTTTCTTTGATATAAGAATATTCTTTGGAGTTATAGTTGAGTATATAGAAGTTTGCAAAGCAAATATATTTAATTCATCTTTCAAAATAGTTATTGGGTTCTTGAATATCAGTTTTTGTTAGAAGAAATTTTTTAAGTTGAATTATAAATTGCTATCTAATTCTGTTTTTTAGAGTATTATAAACTTTTTGTTGATTTAAAGATTTAGCAAATTAGTAATTATATATTAAAAGGAAGGTTTAAACTATTCATTAAAATATTTAAGTAAATTTTTAAGAGATAGAATATTGTAGACTTCTAAGAAAGTAGATTTTGGTATGTTAAAGAGGAGTTGGATGTTGAACTTTTTGTTAGATTTGATAGTTAGATATTTTTCTTTCTTATCAGTAGTTACTATAAAAGAGTTAATAGTAAAATATTTAGAAATGAAATTGAAGTTATTAGCAAATTTTTTGTAATCAATTACATAATAGTTATCAGATTAATAAAGATAAATACAAGCTAAGTTTATGCAAAATTTTATTTAGTTTTTTATTTTGTAAGAAGGAATTGTTAAGAGAGAAGTAAAAATAGAACTATCATTAAGTTTAGTAAATAATATAGTTATAAATTTATAGATGAGTTTTTTAAGAGTATTTTTAAGTATATTAAATAAAATAGTAATATTAGAATCAATATTTGGATTGCTTTGAAATACAAAATTAGTTAAAAATTTTAAACGAGCTCCAGTCATTATTCTAATAAGTTGTTTAAAAGTTGCTTTTAAAGCTTTTTGATTTTGAGTAGCTAGCTTAGTTTCTTTTTCAAAATAGAAATCATATAAATAGCTTTTAAGAAAATTAAACAAGTTGTGAGAGAGAGTTGTTTGAAGTTTGGTATTAGCTTCTATACTTTTGGTAATAAAATAGTTTGCAATCTAGTTAAAAGTTGGAGCTAGTTTGGTAAATTTGTTTAGTATAGTTTTCTCTTTTTCTGTTTTGGCAATATTTTTATTATTGTTTTCATTCTCAATTATAAGTTATCAAAGTAGTTTTTGATATAATTTTTAATTAATTTTGAATCTGTAATCAGGTTATTCTCAGTTTTGATATTGTTAAAGCTAATATAGTTAGTATATCAGTTTAATATACTGTTTATTATTATTGTTAGTTGGGTTTGAAGAGCTTAGTATCTTTTTTCAGTAGCTGTAGTAATTTGTTGTTGGATATGAGTATAGTTTTCAAGATCACATGCTTTGTAGAGTATTTTCTATTTTTTTTAAGTATTATTAATCCATATTGGTATTATGTTTGGATTAGTAGGAAGATGTTCAATTTGTAGATTTTGTTGTTAGTTGATTTTATTATTTTGTTATAATATATTTAATAAAATAGTTAAGTTGTTGTTGAGAGAAGATTTGATTTTACAAATAATTTGACCTAATAGTTTAAAATTATTGTATAAAGAGGTAGCTTTAGGTAAGTAAGTATTATGAAAGCTCTATATTTTTTGTTTTTTGTTTAGTATATATTCAAGAGCTGTATTAATTAAGCTTATTTGAATTTTGTGCTAGTTTGTTTCAAAAAAGTTAATAATATTAGAGTCTAAGGGCACTTTGTTTTGTGTTAGATTTGTGTTAACTTTGTTTATAAATTTTTTATACTTTTTTATGTTTATTAATTTATTGTTATATATTTTTCTATTAGTTTTAGATGAGTATTTTTGTTTTCTGAAGTTAGCAAAAGGAAATGTCTAGTTAGAAATTAGTATTTTGTAGTCACTTTCTGTTGTAGTAGAAGCTTCTTCTAATTTAAACTTTATAAGATATGGAATTAGTAGTTGATGACACTAAAAATAGTTAATTCTGCTATAGAATTAATTGTTATACTATATAAATAAATAGTTGTTAGTATAGTTAGCAAGATTATACAGATTGTTTGATTGGAGGAAGTTGATTAGATATGATTTTGTATGTAATAGTTTTGGAGTTGTCAATATTGAAGTTATCTTGTACTATAGAATATAATTTTAGTCTTTATGTTTCTTGTATCCAATATATAATCTTTGTTTGTATTTTATTTCTTTGAGCAATATTTTCAAAAAACAGATAAACTGATATAATTCTAAATTTAAAGTCATTTTTGAAAAAGATATTAATACTAACAGCTCCTTCATTATGCTTTTGAATTTTGTAAATATATAGTTTAAGGAAGTTTAATATCATTATTCTAGTACCTTCTATTGAGATATCAGAGTTTACTAGATGATATGTAAAGTTGTTAGTATTAAAGAATTTTGTTTTAGAATTTTTAAGTTTAGTTTTTGTTAGACTGATGATAATATAATTATTATTTAAACAGAAATCTTCTCATAATTGTTTTTTTGTAAAGTTGTTAAATCTTCTGATATTATAGATAATGATATTAAGATTTATTAGTAGGTTTGTTGTTAGAGTTTGTATGTTAGGAGTCAGTATAATTCTATAAATAGGTAGTTATTGAGAAGAAGTAAATTATTAGGAGTATATATATATATTTTACTAAGTTTAGAGTTAAAAAAAATATTATTCTGTGGTTAAACTTTAAGATTTTAGATAGTTAAGAAAGGATTTGATAGTTTGATTATTGTTTAGGAGAAAGAGGTTATAGTATATTAGAAATTTATTATAATATAATAGTAGTTCTTGTTGTTTCAGTTGTATTAGTAGTAGAACTACTGTACAAATATCTTCTACAGGATTAGGAAAAATTAATAAGATTGTAAAAGACAAGCTTACTAAAAAAAAAGAGTTTGTTTAGTTTCTAAAAATAGTAAGTCTACTATTTTTACTAATTTAAAGTTAATATTAAATTTTTCTTTTGAAATCTTTTTAGCCTCTAGTATTGCTATTGTTTTGTAGAATTCAGTTATTGTCTTATATATTAGTGTTTTGTCAAATATAGTATCATTGTATATAATTATGCATGCTAAGAAGTATATATTAATTAGTTGTTTAGTTATGAATTAGATAGCTTGTTTTTTGTTGAGAAGGTTAATTTTATAATTTTATATAGCATAGTTATGATAAGCTATTAGATATTAGTAAAAATAGTAATTTTGATATTTAGTATTTGTTTTAATATTGTTAGCTTTATATATATATTCTTTTGCTTGGTTAGCTAACTTATCAAGAAGCTGAGTAGGTATTTTAGTTTTTAGAGTAGCTTTATATTCTCTCTTAATATAGAAGATAGAGGTATTCATATGTAGAAGTTTCTACTGTTTGCTCTCATTAAATAGATAAATAACTTTTGAATATTTTAGAACTACTTTGTATAGTTAGTCAGAGTTATATTGTATAGTATATTCTTTTTTATTTTTTTTTTTGTTTTTAATATCTGGTTTGTCTATTGTAATAGTTGTTTTGAGATATTTGCAAGTTTCATTAGTACATATAAGGATGTGATAATTTGAGAATCAAGTTGCTTCTATTTGGCATTCATGTTAAGAGTTAGATTTTTTTATTTTATATTTTTCTAGCAGAAGTTTAGCTAAATAGAAGATGAAGTGTTATCTAATTTTGTATTTAAAGTAGATAAAAGTTTTTTGTATATTAATAGAGTTATTGAATTGGTAAGAATATACTAAAAAGATTTTTTTAAACTATTTGCTAAGGTTGTCAACAGAGTTTTTAAGTGAAGGAATATTAAAGTTATCAAAAAAAAAAGGTTTTAGAAAGGTTAAATAGTATATTAATATTGAATCTTAAGTCTAAAAAAATGGTAATGTATTCTTTTTTTTTGATCAAAGCATTTAATTTTAAAGTTAATTTTAAACTTTTTGATCTGAGTTTAAAATCTTCATTAAATTTTTTGTAGTTAATAGATTAGAAGTTGTTAGTTAGATAGAGATAAAATTATACTATGTTTAAACAGATTTGAAGTTAGTTTTAGATTTTGTGTAGAGAAAAAGTAATAGAAGATATAAAAACCTCTCTGTAATTTATTTTAGTAAATAAAATAGTAGTAAATTTTAATAATAAATTCTTTAAAGTTGATTCAATAAGGTTAAAGTAAATTGTTGTATCTGAGTTAATATCTGAATTTGCTTAGTAGATGAGTTTTGTTAGAAACTCAAATCTTTGGCTAGACATTATATAAATAAAATATTTAAAGAATATTTGTCTAGAAGTAAAATTAAAGAGGTTTTCTTTGGTCTAATGATCTTAGTGTAGTGGTTAGATTGCTAGACCACCATGCAAGAGGTCTAGAGTTCAAATTCTACTATATACAGAATCGAATAATTACCTAGATATCTGTATTTAACTTATAGTAAAACTTTGCTCATTTCTGGAGTTGTAACCCTGTAAATCATATTGCACTAATACTAATTAGTGTATTTGAAGTATGACAGGGCATTCAGTGAGATATAACGTTATATGAATAAATTTTAATAGGATTTACAGGCAGAGGACCTGTATAGTGGAAATCCTGAGTTAGATGAAGTAGTACAGATTTCAACAGTCATACTGGTTTATACCTGATCTAATAAAAGAAATCTGTGGCTGAAGGTTGCAACTGAGCAGGTTTGAATAAGTTTGTTACATGAGGTCATATAGCAACACTAACTTGGCTTAGCAGCTAACTGAATTAGAAGAATCTGTCTCGTAAAATATCTGAAAATATAGAGAACTAATCTAGTGGAAGGTCACAGTAGAAACCAGGTTTGTATAAACATCGAACAAGAGTATATGCAAGCTAGATTGAGATATAGTATAGCATAGTTGAGTACCACAGCACTTATTGATTAGGAAGTTGGTGAAGGAGTACCTGAAATAGGTCTAGGCTTCTAATTATAAAGTTTGTAGACATATATCAGCTTGGTGTTTTCCTAGAAAAGTAGTACAGGATTAGGCTAGCTTGGTATAAAATAAATAGAAATGAATATATCATAAGGCCAGAGAGTTTAAATAGAGAATCTTCAAATAGATTTCAGGTATAGCAACTAGTGTAGAACCTTCAGGCAGACTATTTAAATAGACAATCTAAAGTTGTATATGTAACTAGTTGTACTCTCACAATATGTATTATTACCTACTATCAAATAATCAATAAAGCTTCAGCCAATAGCATTTGTATAAAGTAAAAAAAAAAAAAAAAAAAAAAAAAAAAAAAAAAGAGGTTTTCTTTGAAGAAGTTAAAAAGTTAGAATAATAGCTTGATTTGAAGTTTGATATTGGGTTTTATTTTCTCTGTAATTGAGAAGTTAGCAAGCTAGTCATAAACTAAATTTGATTTAGATTTATTAGTTTTAGTATAGAGTTTTAGTAAGTCTTCAGATAAAGCATTTGTATAAGTTGAAGTTTTGTTTTGTGTAGATTGAGTTAGTATATTGTAGTATTATTCTTTTTTAGAGTTTGTATTTTAGATAA
>CAJVPM010000006.1:0-37428 GCA_910592325.1 Scutellospora calospora | reverse complement strand
TCTTGCCTATTATTTATTAAAGAAAAGCTTAAATAAGCTACAGAGTAAAAAACTATAAATATTCTATACTAAATTACCTTTCTTTATGCTAATTCTAGACTCACTCAGCTACCTTCAGGTGCCTAAGTATGATCTGCTGCAATAGCAATTTCCTTCATAAAAGTAATAAATTATATTTATAACCTACTTACTCCTAATCCTTAGGAGGCTACTACTAGCCTTTAATTTAATTAAATTCTAAATTTGGTTTTTTTTTATTTTTAGTACAAAATCTTGTAATATATTTATTAATTTTGTTATAATATATTACTATTACTTACTTATTTATTATCTCTTATCTGTCACATATTATTCATCACATTTTTAATTGTTATATCTCTTATTTATTACACCTATATTTATTATATCTCTTATTTGTCATATCTCTTTTTATCAAATTTTTAGTTTTTTTTTATTTATTACTTTTCTCTAATTTTTTTACTTCTATACCTTCTAATTACTTTACTAATATTGAATATTTTTTCTTCTACTACTCAGACTACTATAGTATTAGTTTTATCAAAGCAGATATTAGCAAGACATATATCTTTATTACTTGTTTTAATCCTTAGAAATATAATTCTGCAAAACAAAACTAGTATTATATGTGAGTACTAAAACAACTATAAGTTGCAACTTGCTTGTATAGAAAATACTATACTACTTTTATTTCTAAAAAATTCAGATATAATGATATATCTAAACTATCTACCTTAACTTCTGCTTCAACCTCTACACTAATTACTAATCTTAGTAACAAACTCTTTAATAAAAATGAACTTCTACTACTATTACTAATCAAACTTACTCTCAAACTATTCCTATTCTATTTTTTCCTTTTGCAATATTTGTCTCTACTGAAAATATTGATTTAACAATAACTTCTATTGCTATATATTCACATCATCCTTATATCTAAACAATTTGTTACTTACAGAATATTACTTGTGCTTTTCTTCTAAATAAAAAATATATTTACAATTCTATTGCAACTATTATAAAAGAAAGACTAATTTACAAAACTTGCTTTACAAAAATGCTAATCTCTTTCTTCAAACCTAAACCTCTTATTTCTTACTAAAAATTCTTCATTAATACTATCAAATACATCTTTAAATCTAAACAAGACAAATACAACCTTCTCAAACAAATTAAAACCTTCTTTTTACTTAACAAAACTCAATTTATACATAATATTTCTAAAGATTTAAACTAGTTTTCTAATTATCCTATTACTGAAGAAATAAAACTATATACAAAAATAAAAATTTCTCTTGCTTTTACAATCTTTAAATTCATCTAACCTCATCTTAAAGACTTTAAATCTAGTTAACTATATCAATAAAATAATCAATAATTCAAATTAAATACAGAAAATTCTGAACAAGAATTTAAATATTTTTTTAAATATCTTTTTCACTTTCTAATAGAACAATATCTAGAATTTCTAATAAATTTTATCTATAAAGCTAATTCAGAAATAAGTTGTAATATTGAAATTCATTTTAATACACTCTACACTACTTTTACTTTTCTAATTAGATCATTTACTGAAATCTTATTCATTAAACTGAATTACAAACAAATCTTCTACTCTCATACTAATATTCCACTATATACTATTCTAAACTATATTTATATTGCTTTAAATTTTATTAGACTTTACTTATACTTAAATTATTCTTATAAAACTATTAACTATATATAATTTACTAAAGATTTAGATATTAAACCTATTTAATTCTAATTTTACTATATTTTCAATGAAGATCAACCTAACAAACTATTAGTTATAGTTAAGAGTAATTACAAATTCAATATCGATATAGACTTAAATATCCTTAAACAAGATTTTCTAAATTTATACAGAACAATTTCTCTTAAAGAATGTAACTTTATCTTTGAAAAATAGTATAATTCATTCTTCAAAATTTATAGTCATCAATTTATCCTTATCGATAAAATTAAAACAATGAACTACATTAAATACTAAATCTATCTCTAATTTTCTTTTTATCAAAAAAATCTTCTTTTTGAATCTTTTAAATATTCTACTCCCTCTTCACTACAAGATTATTCTAAATAATCTACTAAAGCAACTCTTTTTCATCTTCATAATTATGACTTTAATACTACTCAATTATGTCCTCTTATTTCTAATAAACAAAAACATGATTTCTCTACTATATCTAAAATTATTTTTAAAAACTCTTATACTCACTTCTCTATTACTTCAAAAATGAATATCAATAATGATAATACAAAACCAAGAATTATTCACTCTACTTTAAACTACTCAATATTTGGTGAAAACCAAAAATACTAAGCTAGTTTCAAAATCTTAACTCCAATTCCACTTTTTAATGAACTAGCTGATATTGCAAAAAAGAATTTATGTCTCTTAATAATTTTACTACTAATTACAAATGATGAACATATTACTTTTATACTTACTTTAAGGCTTTTCTCTTAGCTGCAAGTAGAAATAATAGTATTTCTAAGCTTGGCCAATATGATGCAATTATAAAAGTTATTCAAGACTTTTTTAACACATATTTTCTTATATATATTCTTATATTTTACTATATCTCACACTATACTCATATTAGTTTACCTCAAATATATTTAAAATATAAACCTACTTTTTATCCTCAAATCTAACAAATAATTTATAACAAATTTAAAACCAATTTTAAACAACAAAAATCTATCTAACAATCTCTACTTTTGAATATAAATATTACCTAAGACTCTTCTTTTTTATAGCAAGAAAATAATCTAATAGAGGCAACTATTAAATCAATATTCAATAGTTCTAAACTTTCTTATGCAAAAATTACTACTCAAAATTTTTAAAATTGTCTTCTGTAAATTATATAGATATCACTACTACTTTTAAAATAATAATATCCTCTACTTCTTGTAAGGTATTTTTAGAAGAGAATATAATAAGTAGAAAAGTTTATTTATATAAAAGACCAATTTTATTACTATCAAACTCAATATATAGAGCAGACTTTAGTATTCTTTGCAACTATAAAAACTAGGTATACAGTAAGTGCTTTTACAGAAGATATTCAACTATCCTTAGCTTCTAATACTTCAATACCTACTGAGAAAAATCTATGTTATAACAAATTTCTACAATATCATTACTTACTAAAACTCAATAACCTACAAATATTTAAAACCTTTTTTCAATATTTCTAACAAAACAACTACTTTCATACACTAAAAATCTCAATTAACTCTATAGATTTAATACAAAAAAACTCTTTTCTATACTGATTAACAACTATACTACAGAAAACAGAAAAAAGAAAAAACAACTATACAACTAGCACTAAAAACTCTTCCTTTCAGGAAAGCTTAAATAAAAAAGATAACAACTTACAAAAAAGACAACTACTAACTTTCAAAACTAACTATTTGAATATTATAACTTTAACTATAGGGAATAGAAGAGGAATGAAAAAACATTATCTTGTCGATGATGCTAGTTCTAACAACATACCAAATAATAATAAAAACAATAACAACAATACTCTGAATATGGAAACTACAAATATAAACTATATGTTCTAACAAAGCAATACAATAAACAACAATGAACTAGCTAACCATATTCTAATATTGTAACTTATAATACTAACAAACTAATCTTTTGAATTTATTTTACTTTAGAACTTCTTAATAATGCATATATCTACTATATTGATATACAAAAATCTACTATCATTAATAATATTACACAATTCCCAAAATATTGGATATATACTAGCAAAGCTAATATACTTCCCTTTACACTTAAAAAAGTTAGAAATCAAAATACAATTACAATCTTTGCAATAAAAATTCTAACTAGCAAAACCCATAACTCTTCCCTTGTTAAAACCTATACTCAAACAAAAATATAATACCTTAAAGAAATGAACAAGAAAATATATTAGCACTTCTAAAACTATTCTACAAAAACTTTACCAATACTACTAATACTCCTACTACTACTTAGCTAAATACTTGTACATCTTCTCCTAAAACTAGTAGCATATCTACTAATAATACTAATAGTAGTAATATTAACTCAACAAATAAAATATAGAATACTACAAATGAGCACAAAAACTATAAGAAACCTAGTACAAACCTTGATACAACAAAGCATAATACAAAAAGTAAAAAAAAACACAAAATGAGGAACAACATAACACAGAACTACTTCAATTATGAGCTAACCAAAATGAAGGATAATACAGATATCTAATATGCATCTCTTATACAATATCTAATATATACTGACTGACTAATATCACTCTCATCTACTAAAATATGAGATACACTAATAGACAAAAATAAAATGAATGAAGAACCTCTAAATGATAACTAAATAGAAACACAATCTGATACTAAAAATACAAAACTCTTATATAACTAAGCTCTACAAAACAACTCTACTTCAGCTTCAAGGCACTATATCAATAATAGAGATAACAGTGATATATGGCCAGATAAGCTCATAAAAATATGAAATCTAACCTAATTAACTTTAACACAATTACTTGGCATTATAACTGTATAGCTAAATCTCTAGAATCACTCAAAGGAATCCAAGAATTTGTAGTATACAAACTCTAGATATGACCAACTCCCTTTATTAACCATTAGCAATATTTCTCAAATTCAAATATCACAATACCTAATTCTTTATATCTTTTATTCACAACAAACAAATTACTTCTATATATCAAAAAAAATTTGAAAACATACTAATCACTACAACTAATACTTACAAATACACTAATAATATTATAATTATCAACTAACAAACAGAAAACACTATTACAAAAATGCTCAAAACTTATCTAACTATTTTATTTTACTCAACAGCAACTTTACATATCTAGACAACTTTAATATATCTAAAATTATTTAATACTACAGAGGATTTCTACAATTAGATAAAATTGAATAGAACAACCTAAAACAAGCAGTTAACAAAGTACAAATATTACTCCTTATACCTCTACTTAGTGTCCCTTCTATGATCTCTAATAAAATAAAGAAACTCTTACTATTTAAACTTTTAATTATCAACTATAACAATATCAAAGAAATAGTTATAGTACTAAAAATGATCTTCTCTTTTAACAACTCTCTAAAACTTATTTCATTAAACTACTACCTCTTTTAGATGATCCTATCAATCTCAATTAAGAGCTAAAAAAATTCTTTCTAATTACCAAATGAAAAAACTTTAACTATTTATCATTCTATTGTAACAAACTTCATAATTTTTATAACTTTAAAGACAATCTACTAGAGATATACTTTAACCTACTAGCTCCAAAAACCTTATTACCAAGTACTTATTATAAACTTAACTATACATTAAGAATACTTTTCTCACTAAATACTAATGACCTAGAAATTAATCTTATCAAAATTATTACTTTATTATAAAAAGATTATACTTTCAAAATAATACTAAATAACTACTTTGTTAGCAGACTACTACTACTACATGATACTACAAAAATTAATATCAACACAGAATTAATTTATCCTATTACAGATAATAAAACTGCTAAAGAATTTTACAAACAAGTAGTTAAAAAATACAAAATCATATTTTTAATTCTAACACATATAATAATAGCTAACCCAACTAACAAACCTCTTTTACCTGAAAGAACAACTATTACAATTAAACATTCACTTACTTTTCTAATTACATTCTGTTAACAACTAGTAGATACTACAAAAATACTTTGAACTCATTACTACTTTAACAAACTTTTTGATTAATAAATCAACATATCTACAAACAAAAAAACAAAAACCTAGCTTTTAATAATAACTCTACAACTTTACCTACTATTCTAGCTTCTCTTGAAGAACTCCAAAATCAACTACAAGATAATCAAATTGATATTACTATTCTAATTGCTACACAAAAAAATATTACTTCAACTTTACAAATACTAAAAAAAACTACATAATTAATCAAATTTCTGAATATCTTCTAAACTTACTACTACTTTCTAACTCAACTTAGAACTTATTTATTTAACCTAGCTTATGAATTCATATCAAATATCTGAAATTATTACTTCTAACATACTACCTACATTCAAAATCTTTAACAATATAAGCACTATACTCTTTGATCACAATTATGACAATAATATATATCTACTCACTAATTATACTAATAACAAATATAAATTACTCTAATATATCTAGTACAATCAAGATAGCTACTCACAATATTCAAAGCCTCAATAATATTACAAAGCAACAACTATGAACTGAATATTGTTATAAAACAACTATGATATTATCAATATTATAGAAACTAAGCTATCAGAGAATATATAGCGAAACTATCACTAAACAACTTTGCATATCTCTTTTATACTTCTAACAATAATTTACTTGATAATATATATACACAACAATCTAGTCTCTGTACAGTAATTATAATTCGCTATTATCTTAGACTCTATATACACAATATCCAATTTCTACTTGGCACTACTATCACTATCAATTTCTACTTTTCTCATAAGAATAAAATTAGATTTATTTCTTGCTATATACCTTCTAAACATATTCAACTCCAATATACTACACAACAACAAATCATCAACTAGATAAAACAAGCTTAAGCCCTATACATATACTCTATTATTATTAAAGACTTCAATTATAATCTAAACTAAAATACCTCTTCCAAATTGTCTACTTTTCTTACTAACTATAACTTCATTTCTACAATTAATCATTTTTATTCAGATATATATACCTGGCAAAAAGCTAATTCAACTAGCTAAATCAATAAAATATAGATCTTAGACAACTAATTCATACTTTTAGCTCTCTTATACTATCTGATTCTGAGCTTATCACTCATAGTGATCACCAAATTATTAAAATCTACTGGCTATTCAATTCAATCTACAAACCTACCAGATATACAAAAAGTACTCATTACAAAGTATATAATTACAAAGCTATGAATAATAAAAAATATAATAACTTTTAAACTATAATCATTTCTAGTCTTAACTATCAAATGGATACTATTATAGATACAAATACTTCTGTAGACAAACTCTAATATATCTTACAAACAACTATACTTGCTAAAAATATTCTATACTCATATAAAACTAACAAGATGTATAAAATATTCTTACTAGTTACAACTAATCTATATTAGACTTTAAACAATAATAATATTATTATTTAAATACTATATATCTTTACAGAAACATTAAACAAATCTAACTTCGAAACTACTATAAACAACTTTAATTTAAAAATTCAGCAAATTAATAACAATACTAAACTAAATATTTTTAATATTCCTCCACTCTAATTACTAAGTTTTGAAATTTATTTATATATTTATAAACTCAAAAACTATTACAAATTAATATATTTAGTATACAATACTAAAAACAATATTATACAAAATGAACGTATCTAACAGCATATTAACAAAAAATATAAAAATTTTACTACTAATACTACCTCAATAATAAATAGTATTCTCAAACAACATTAAAAACCAGTAATCTTTTATAATATATGAACCTCTTCTGAGCTAATTTATGAATCTATACAAATCAAACAACATATCAGAAACTACTACAAATAGTGAACAAAATACAACTTACTAGACCTATTAGAATAGCTCAAGTGGCACCAAGAATACTAACTAAAAACACTTATTTAATTATCATAGTATCAATATCTTGATGATCTAATTACCTCATAAGAACTATATATTACTATTAACAACTCTTCAAACAACAAAGCTTCTGGCCCTTTACTAATCTCTAATGAAATGATTAAAAAAGTAAGTGATAGTTTTCTGAAAATACTTCTACTACTATTTAACAAATATTTTATAACCCAAACTATATCTAAGAATTAGAAACAGAGCAATATCTATTCAATTTTCAAAAAACTAATATTTACAGGTAAACTTAACTATATTCATCTAATTAAACTAATTTAACATACTCAAAAAATTTATACTAAGATAATCACAAATCATATTAATACTATACTTAACTAATACCAAATTCTAAATAATAACAACTTTGTTGCTCTACCTCATTATACTACTACTACACTAATTCAAATACTAAAACATATACTTAAAAACTCTAATATATACAATAAAAAAATATAAACATTGTTACAAGACATGAGCAAAGCATATGATATAGTTCATATTCCACTACTAATCAAAGCTTTTACTATCTTATACTGCTAAAACCAAATCATTACTAACCTTAACAATACTCAACTCTATTTAGTATAAGATAGCATAGACTAAGATAAAACAATTATACCTATACTCTGATATATATATTATAATTCACTGCTTAATACTATTATTAACAAACATACAAGATATATAATGATATCAGATATAGACCTAACCTTACTACAAAACAAAATAATTAAATTTAAACTCTAGTTCTAGCATATATAGATGATACCCTTTGGATCACATTTATACAATATCATCTACAAGAGATAGTAAATACAGCTTTATCATTTTACAAGCTCACTAAAGTTATAGTCAATCTAACAAAGTCTATTCTCTGCACTAACAACTACAATAATATAGAGAATACTATTTACTTCAATAACATAATACTAACTCTAATAAAACCTAAAGAAGCTTTTAGATTTTTAAGATACTTTTTTACAATATATCTAAACTACATACTAATACACAATATTATTAAACATGAAATTAACTAAGCACTACTACTTCTCAAAAAGAAGAAAATTACAGACAAGCAATATATATATATCATTAACTCAGTGATCATATCAAGATTCAACTACTGTATCTTTAATATAATAATTTTCGTATCAATCTGTAATAGTATTACTAACAAGTATACTACAATTGTAAAATACAAAGTTAAAATAGCTACTTCAATTCCAAAATCTACAATACACTACTACCAAATATATAATCTACAACATCTATAGGATAGCTAAATTTGTCAACATATCTCTAATACAATAATCTTACTAAATAACTATAATTATAACAACAACACTACAAGTCAAATATAAATTCAGCAACTTCAAAATATAGCTTCTATATTACAGAACATATTATCCTCTCCAAATTTTATATTATCTACACCACACAACTTTACTATAATTGCAATAATAATTACAGAAATACATAAACTTATGATTGCTTTAACAAGTAATTTGAATTCATAGTCTATAACATATAGCTTTATAGAACAAAGTATTAACTTATTAATCAGAAAATGTATATAACTGCATATAACTAAAGCTTTTTTTTTATTTTATACAAATACTATTAGCTAAATTTTTATTTATTTCATAATTATGAATATGATACATATTGTGAGATTACAACTAGCTATGCTACAATTTTAGATTATCTAATTTAAGTAGTCTACTCAAAGGTTTTACACTAGCTGCTATATCTGAAATCTCTTAGAAGATTCTCTATTTAAACTCTCTAGTTATATCTTATTTACTATAAGAATTACTCTTTTTAAATTAACTATAATCCTATACTACTTCATTTTAGGAAGCATTCAAGCTGATATATATTACAAACTTTACTATTATAAGCCTAAGTCTTACTCAGATAAGTCCTACTTCAATGCTTTCTAATAGATAGGAGTTATGATACCTATTTATGCTACTCTATATCCTAATTTAGCTTGTATATACCCTTATTTGATATTTGTACAAACTCAGTTCTAGCTGTGGCCTTCAACTAAATTAGCCTTTGTATTCTTTTTTATATTTTACAAAGTAGATCCTCCTAATCTAGTTAGCTACTAAGCCAAATTAGTGTTGCTATATAATCTTGTATAATGGACTTACTTACACCTATTTGATCTATATCTTTGTACTTAGAAATCTTCACCAGATTAAGCATTAACTAGTGTAATCTCGAAATCTATACTACTTTATCTAACTTGGAATTTCTACTATACAGATCTTCTGCTTAAAAATTCTAACTTAATTTATTCATATAATGCAACTCAAATATTCTGTTACACTTCTAATATCTAATTAACATTAGTATAATATGATTTATAGGGTTGTAACTCTCAGAAATGAGCAAAATTTACTGTAAGTTAGATACAAGGTTTAAGAAATTATTTAAATTATCGACAGTAAAATTTGAACTTTAAACCTATTGTATAGTAGTTTGATAATCTATTTACTATATTAAATCATCAGACTATTATAACTAAAGCTAAAACTAACAAAATAAAACTCTATACTATAGAACAAATTACTAATTATTTATCTTTATCTTGGCAATATACCATATATACTACTAACAAAACTTCTCATAAACCAACATCTAAATAGTTCATTTAATTAATAGAAGCTTTGAAGAATTTAATAAATAATATTGCATCTAGTATTCTCAACAACTCAATTCATCTCAATTCATATACTCTACTAACTATTAATCTTACTAACTAAACCTGAACAACTATCATTTAACATAACTCTATAATAATTAGCAAAAATACTAACTACATGTCACTTTCAATATAATGGACTCTTGATACAACAGAGACTAAGTAAAATCTTAATATAATAGATCAAGATTTAAATCTACATTATAATAAATACTACTTGATATAATAGATTTACTAATAAAACATATGATAAAGCAGATTTTAAAAAATTCTTCACTATATGCTCAAGGTACTACATTATATCAAGAGTACTTGTACTAATATTCAACTACTAATTTAATATACTAAATATATAACTCAACTCATAGCAAACCAAAACTAGTCAGATGCAATAGATATAATCTAATAACAACTAGTAATAGATTTAACTACTACATTATACAAACTAATACTAAACATTTACTACTAATTTACATTTTTCATATACATCTACTTTAATTTAATATTACTTATATATATACAGCTTATCTTACTCAAAAAAATAACTATAACACTAACAACAACTCCAATATACTAAATATACATAGTAATTCTAAGCTTATAACTACTATATTTCAAAATAGACCTGCAACAGACTTACTACAAAAAATAAAATTCACAATTACCAAGCAATACTATTATATGGCTAATATAGATATAGTTTGCAACTCACCAAAAACTATACAAGCAAAAACTACTTCATATAGAAAATTAATAACAAAGATACTTTTACTACTCAAATCACTTAATAGCAATCACATACAAGAGCAATTTGTACAGCAATAATTACTATGCTTATTACTCTTCTACCAAACTATGTACTCACTATAGCTACAACCTCAAATACTATTACTAACACTTACAACCTATTTAATTAACAAATATCATACTGAATTAACTAAATACAGAAAAACAAATACTGGCTATTCTGTTATCTTATATTTATTATACTTGCTTGAACAGATATCAAACTACAAATAACTCTCTCTAACTAACAAAACTTATTATATACTAATCCTTCTAATATACTATATCTTATCTTTCTGAATACTAATATTGATTATAATATAGTTATATTTCACTTTCACTAGAACATAATTGATAACAGAATATGAACAGTTATTAAACACATACAACAAGCTAACTATACTGCAATCTGGTATTTACAAAAATGTATAAAAAACTAGAACAACATAAGTATTTATACAGACTAGTATTTTATAAATATATTAACATCTACAATACTTTAAATAGTTTTTATACCTTATCTAAACACTTTACACTAAAGGCATTTAAGCTAAAATTTCTACTGAATGAACTTCTAACTCAACAAAATCTTTTAATTCACTACTTCAACAAAACAAATACAAATATCTGCTAATATTACAACACAACTATTAAAACTAATAACTACTAGATTATTTGCTACAAAAACTAAACTAATATCTTAACTATTATTGAAACAATTACTATTAAATACATAAACAAATATATCAAACTCTCTAACCAAGAATCTATTGCAGATATCATCCATACCTCTTTATAGTACCTTAAGATACAACTAGAAAATATCTCAAACAATTCACATACTATTCTTTATAGCCTTATTCCAATAGTATTTACTACTTATCTCTTCTAAAGCCTAATTGCTAAAAGCAAAGATATACTACACTCTGCTCACCTCCTACACAAAATTATATACCAAGCATATCAACAGATTAGAATTCTATAATACCAACAACTATCTAATACTACTCAACATAACAATACTACTATACTGATAACTATTTTACAAACTACTAGCAGTTTTACTCTAAACAAATAAAAACTTAAATAATAAAAAATAAAATAGAAATATAGTCAGAAGTTTACACCAAATATAATATTACTGATATATTTATAGCAAAGATCTAACTGCAAATCTAGATGAAGCTAATAGCCTACTTTAGTAGAATATAGGCTGAGAGATAAACTAGCTTTAGCTTAGATAACAGTAGTTTATTAATATAATACAAAATTTGTACTTATATTATAAAACTTAATAAAATCTAAAACAAGGTCTCATTCTATAAAAAAAAAAAAAAATCAATTAACTCTATGAAAACTGAAGCTCATATCTATCTAAATTATAATGAATTACTATTTCCAAACTATACTTTGATATCTACTAACCAATTCTTTCAATATTATAATTTACCTATAAAATCTATTCCAAATGATATAGTTAATATAAATAACAATACTAACAACTCTAATACAATCTTAATAGAATATACTTCTCTTCTTCTTAAAATTGGCTCTATAAATATTAATAGTTTTCTTCAAGCTAACAAACAACTAATAATAACTAAAACTCTTAATAACAACTCTTATAAAATCTTAAGAATCTTTGAAATATATCTATCAACAAAAAAAGGAAATTTTCTTAACAAAAATATAAAGAATTATAAGAGCTATTGAAGCTCTTATACAAATTCATATTAAGCAGGTATTGGTATATTTATTTACTAAAAAATTACAAATATATTGTCTGTATATACAATTATAAAAGATATATTATTGGTATAGACCTTCACTTTAAAAACCAATCTATTAGACTTCTACAAATCTATATTTTAATATTGCAAAAAAAACAACTCTATAAAGAAATTCAAAAAAACATAATTCTTTTACTACAAGATCAAACTATAAAACAATAATCATGAGTAATTTCAATAGTATACCTAATATATATATTGACCAAAATCCTCCTAAAAAAATATCAATACCAGAACTCTAACTTATAAAATATTTGATCAGTTACTAATATAAAAATAGCTTTTAAACTTTTTTTCTAATATCAAAAACTACATATTATATTATCAAAATATTCAAAGCTGAATTAATCAAATTTAAACTAATCTATTTATATTAAATATTAATTATACAGATATACTCTCTAATAATATACTTGAATCTGATCACAATATTACAACAATTGAAATTTCAATAATAATCAACAAACCTAAACCTCAAAAATAATAAAAACAAAAATACTTTCTTTAGAAAAACTATATCACAAAAAGTACTAAAAATTATACCAACTAATTAGCACAAAATCTTCAATATATTTTTTCTAAAAGTACTAATATTTCTAATTAAAATCAACTTAATAATTGCTAGAATCAAATTTATAAAGCAATAATTAAGGCTGCTACCAAATATATTCTTTTTAAAAAAATCAAAACAATCAAAGAAATATAAGAAAATCTACTAACTAAATATCTACTTCTTTTTTATAAATATAAACAAATTCAATATATTAAAAATTACTTCAAATCCTTAAACTCTAACACTCTAATTGCCAAATATCTATTAGATTATCTAGACAACTCTTTTAACTCTAATATACTCTCTCTTAACCAAATTAAAAATAAATTTCAACTTATCAAACATTATTCAACTATTAACAAAAACAAGTTACTTATAATAATATAAAATAAAAAATAAATAATCAAAACAAATCTTTTAAAGAAACTCCTAAACTTTTTTACAAAAAAATATTAGAAAAATATAATAATCTTAACTTAGATTGACTTTTAATTAACAATTCTCTTCTTATAGAATATGATGAAATACTAAATGCAATCTAATATTATTTCTCTAACTACTATAAAAACATATTTATACAACCAATTTCACTATTTTCTAAATTTTTTTAACTATATCAACTATATCCAGAACTAGAAACTCATTATCAAAATCTGTTTACAGAAATCTTAAACCAAGAATAGTAAAAAACTATTGCTAGTCTACCTAACTAAAAAGTAGCTAGTCTTTCTGAAATCTGCTATAAATATATAAAATATTCAAATCAATAAACACAAAAATTCTAAAAACTTTTATAAACAAGTATCTTTAACTTTAAAAGGTTCCTACTGAATAAAAATTATTTAATATCTTTTTAATTTCAAAAAAATCTAATTAAAACTTTATTCTTAACTAAGTAAAGCTTATTTCTATTATAGAACCTTTCAAAAAATATTTACAAAAATATTCACCAAATAATTTGACAAAATATTTATATCAAACAACTTTCTCTTGAACTTAAATTTTGCTAGAACAAAAAACTTATATACACTAATTCAAATTTTACATAATACTATTAAATACTATATATCACAAAATAAAGAAGTATGAATTTTATTTCAAGATATGTTCAAAACATTTGATAAAATAAATATATCTCATCTTTAAAAAATATACAAAAAAATAGATATTCTAATCAAAGGTATAAACTTCATTACTGAACTATATACTTTTTGCTAAATAAAAATTATTATATCATATAGCTTTGCTACTCCTATTCAACTCAATTCTGGAATTAAACAAAGAAAAACATACTTATCTCTTTTTTAAAAAATCTATTATAACTCTATTCTTATTTTTATTTTACAAAAATACTAAAATCATCTTTTCAATCTTATTTCTAATACTACTTTGACTTCTTTTTTTTTTATTTTTTTATTTTTAAAGTAGCTTTATATTGCCAAGTAATTTTTATTAGTTTAATATATGAGATTATACATGGGCAATCTCTACAGTTTGTAATTACATAAAGAGTATACAACAAGCTACACATATAACTTTAGTCATTGTCTAATTTAAGTAGTCTGCTGCATAGGCGATAGACTATCTGATTAGTTCTATACTATGCTACCATATCTGTAACCTATCTATAAGTTACCTATTTAAACACTCTGTTCAACTAACCTATACCATTACAAACTAACATTACTATAACATCTAACCACTTAAGCTAGCTAGCTTGTTACAGATCTATTTTTTGATACCAACTTAGGTCCTCTTGGGATGCTTAATGCTCAACATATTGTAAGCCTGCAGAGCTCTAGTTAACTTTGAAGCAAACCTACTAGAGTGGCCTGTGCCTATTTTATGAACTTATCTAGCTTAGACTCTTGTAGATATTTATACAACCCCAGTTACTACTATAGCTCTTTACTAGTTTTATGTATTTATCTTCTTAGATATTTCACGAGGCAAATCCTTCTAATCCAGTTAGCTGCTAAGCCAGGTTAGTATTACTAGTCCTCCCTATAGAATGAATTTATGTGCACCTGACTCGATCTACATCTTTTGATAATAGTTTCCTTTCTGGATCAAGTATTAGCTAGTATTACTATTGAAAGCTGTACTACTTCACCAACTTGGAATTTCTACTATGCAGGTCTCCTGCCTATAGATCTTATCAAGATTTATTCATGTAATGTTATGCACTTTGTTACACTTTCAATATCTGAATAATATTGGTGCAACGTGATTTACAGAGTTACAACCCTAGAAATAAACAGGGTTTACTATAAGTTGGGTACAAAGGTTCAGGTAATTATTCAAATTCGTCAACAGTAGAATTTGAATTCCAGACCTCTTATATGGTGGTCTGGCAACCTAACCACTACACTAAGATCACTAGACCTAACTACTTTAACTTCTATTACTGTACCTCTACTAGTATATATAGATAATATAGTATAGTATTATAAAAACTAACATATTTATAACATATTCTTAATAATATCAAAATTATATAAATTTAACAATCTAATAATTAACTCATCAAAATCAGACTTATTATATATTAGACCTAAATTATAAAAACTAACAAAAATCAAACTATTATACTCAAAAACCCTAAAAAAATTATAAAATACCTTAGTATCTTCTTTAATAGAAAAAGCTCTACTAAACCAACTCTTGAAATAGTATACAACAAAATTAAAAACTTTTTTTCATTATTTAAATACAAAAAACTTACTTCATCACAAATTTCTTCTCTATTCAATTTTATACTTCAGTCCTCTTTAGAATATTTACTACAAATAGTACTTATTTACTAAAATATACAAATAAAACTCTTTCATCTCCTTATAACTCAAACCAAAAAAATACTTTTATTATTTAAAAATACTAATAATATTGTTTTAACAAATCTACTTTTATTCAATCTTCTAACTTTTAATAATATCATTTAAAAAGTTAGTACCTCAAATATCAAATACATTTTTACAACAAATCTACTTCTTAAAAATATTAGAATATTATGAATTAAATCTTGGTCAACAAAATTTGATATTCCAAACTAACTGAAAATTTATTACTTACTCATATTTACAAAACACATAATTATATTATAATTTTCTATCTTTTACAACTTGCTAAAAATAATATTACCTTATCTAACTATTCTTAATTCTCAATATACTCTTTATTAATTTCTCAAAACTCATACCTAATTTATGATATACTTCTTAAAAATCTACATAGTTTGACTATTAGTAGTTTTAAAAACAACAAAATCTTTTTTATAGAATAAATCACTACAGCAAATAACTTTTATCTTTTACTATAAAATAATATATATTTTTGAATTAACAAATTAATTAGAAGATATATATCTAATTAGTATAAACAAATTTTATAACAAATATACTTTGGTATTATCACAACTAAACCTACTAGAAACAAACTCTTTTATTAATACAATGAATTTTATAATATCAAATTTTTCTTCAAATCAATTTCTATTCTAACTTTATTATTTAAATAGCCAAAACCTCTTTATCACCTATTATTTAAGCTACTAAATATCATATTATTATATACTAACAACTTCTTTTGATTATACCTTATTAACACAACTTTCTGCATTTCTACACTCAAACCTTCCTACTTTTAATCTTTCTTATATTCAAATCAATAAATATAACAATCTAACCTCAATTCAAATTAGCTATAAAGAAATTTTAGCACTTATCTACATTTAAAACATAATAATAAACCAACTAATCTTTTAATTATTATTACAAATTATCTTAACATCTTCTAAAATACAACTTATTCAACAAACTATAAACTTACTACTCTACTAAAATTAACTAACTAATCTCTTTTTATCTATTCAGAATCTATTTTCAAATGATTTATAATTTTATACAGATACTTCAATTAAAAATTTTCAAATTTCTAATATTCAAACAAGAATAGGATAGATTTGTAGAAGCAATTTATTTATTAAATTTAATACTGCAACTCCTCTTTACTCTAACTCTACTTATATCAAACTATTTTCTATTATTTCTTTTTTTCTAACTATTTTAATAAACTTAATATTAACAATCTTTTTAGACAATATAACTGCAATTAAAAATCTTTTAAACTCTCTTTTTTCTAAATCTATTCAAAACAAAAATTAAGATATTATACAAATTATTAACTCTATTAGAAAAACCAAAAATCTTATCTTCATACTTACAAAAGTTAAATCATACTCTACAGATTCTCTTTATAATCAAGCAGACTTGTTTGCTAAACAAAGCACTTCTAAACTAATCTTTGAGCTCTCATATTCTACTTTAATATCTCTACTTACTTTCTATAAAACAACTATCATATTCTATTTAAAATTTAATTATTTATTAAATTAATATTTACAGAAAACTAGTTTTAATAATACAAAAAAAACTCTTTCCATTGATTATTCTGACTATTTCTGGAGCAGAAGAAAAAAATCAAAAAACCAGAAAACAGTACTAAAAATAGTTTTTAAAACTACTAACAAAAGAAGAGCAGAAAGGAAAATACATATAAAGAAGTAGAAAAATAGGAAAACTCTACTTCAAACAAGAAGTCTAGAAGAAAATTTAAGAAAAATTTGTTATGAAAATTTTTTTTCTTGAGAAAAATTGAAAATTCAAAACATCCTAAACTGCAGATCATTTCATATAATACAAATATGTGCAAACTAGGTAAACAAACAAATATGTTATTAAATTTATATATTATATACTAAACACTATAGACAAATTATACAAAACCAAAGCCAGAAAACTTATAAGCAAATAGAATAAACCTCAGAAAATTTTTAAAAAAAGCTGAAATTACTTTAGAAATATTACAGAGAGTCACAGACTAGAAAGAGAGAACAAAACAGAATAGATAGTATAGATAGAAATAATAAGAGCAAAGAGAACAAGAAGATATATAGAATAGAGAGAAGGCAATTAAACTCATAGAAGTAATAACCAAAGAATACAGCAAGAAAATAATAGTAAAGGTAGCAGATCAGTTATAGGTTTAGAAAATATATAGACAAAATGATAGCATAGATATTAGAAGTAGATAGTAGTTTATTAAAAGTAGCTAGAGAATAGAGAAAAGTAATAGAAAGAATAGTAATAATAGAAGGAATTGATAAGGTCAAAACTATACTAAGACAAGAGGTCAAATATATAGTGGAGACAGTTAATGAACTTAAATTGCAAGAAAACAAATCAGATATAGAAATGGTATATTAATTAGAAACAGTTAGCTCAACTAATAATATATTGAACTGAAAGATAGAATTAGAAAGTGATTAATCATTAGTAAATAGAAATACTAAAGAAAAACCTAGTTAGATAGAAAAAGTTCAAAAAACTATAAAAAGAGAAAGTGATAAAACAAGTCTAACTTATTAACAAGTGACTACAGAAGAATCAGAAAATGACTTTTCTCTTGCAAAATCAGATTCCTTACTAGAAAGAAGTATTTGAGTACTAAATAAAGATAAATGTGAAGAAAAAAGAATTTTAAAAGCAAAGGTTGTAGCTGTTAAAGTTCTTGAAAATAACTCAGGACATAGAGAAAGATTACTAAGATAGTCAATTGGAAGAAATATTCATTTAAGGAAAGTTAGCAAGAAATTTGAAAATAGAAATTTTTGGTATATAGTAATATTTGACTACATAAAAGAATTCAAAGAAGTAAAGCAAAAACTAGAAAACAAGAAAGAGGAGTATGAACAAACTAACCTAATTTTAGAAGATAACTTTGAAGTAAAGACCCTAGAGAAAGTGACAAAAATTCTGAACACTAGAAACTTAGCTTAAGAATACAAGAGAAAAAGAATGAGCAGGCAGAAAAAGAATTTAAAGAGGTCTTCTTAAAAAGAAAAAGAAAAGTAGTAGTCAATATATATGAGCTAAATCATTCTAAGATGAAAGAAGATATACTAACTCAAGCAAACAAGAATCTAAGCCTACTATATGATGATAACAAGATAATAGTTTAGGACTTATCAACATAAACAAGAAGAATACAAGTGTTTGAAATAGTTTGCTTTCTAGGAAGAGTAGAATATATTGAGATGATTAAAAGTACTTTAAACAAAACAAAAGCAGAAGTAGAATTCAAGACAGGCACCTTTGATAAAAAGAAATGAGCAAGATCTGGTGATTGCTATTTGTAAACAAACTGCTAGTAAGAATATCAACAGGTACTAATAACTACTTCTTGCTCTGTACAAGAAATAGATTTAGCAAAAGATTACTAGATTTATCAGAAAATACAAATGAAGTACTACTTTAGTAACAAATAAAAAGGTTAGAAGCTAGAGTACTACATATCTTTAAGAACTCAAATAATAATAATATGAGAAGCATAACAGTATATTTTGAAAAAAAAGAAGACATATTAAATAGTTTCAAATTCTTGATATCTTATTATAATAATAAGCTATGATAGCAAACATAATAAGACAAAAAGCTAAATTAAAAAACAAGAAAGTATTAAACCAAGAAGAGCTCAAATCTCACAAAAGAAGTAGTAAAAGGCCTCAGACTGAGGAAGAAAATTAATCAAGATTAGAAAGGTTTTATAAATTTTATCTCTAGTGAAGAAGATACACTAGCTAATACAGAACAAAGGATAAAAACTCTACAGAATAGTACTTATTCTGAGAAAAAAAGAAAAGATATATGAGAAAGCAAAAAGAAAGAAGTTAATTATGAAGTATCAAGTAGTGTTTTATCATATTATAAATAGTCTGCAAGTTTAGAAATTACCATTAACTATATATTACAACTTATAAGAAGTCTCGAGGAAAAAAATCTGATATATGGAGTAGGAAGCTTCAAACTATTTCAAATAAGCATACCAGTTGAATTAATAAAGATAGATAGTAGAGCTGACTATCTATTCATGAAGAACTCCTTAGAGAAGGAGAAGAAAGAAATGGTAGCAGAAGATTATTAAACTTTAAAAGTAGTACTACATAATATCAATGAAATAAAAGAAAACTTTATAAAATTAGAGTTATTACTAAACTAGGTATATAAAGAAAATATTGATATAATTGCAATTAATGAAACAAACACTTTAAGCAAACAAAACAATTTTAACTTAAAAAATCAAGATAATTATCTAGGTATATGGTCAGATGCAGAAGAGAACAAGAAGAAAAGCTCTGGTGTTGAGCTATTAATCTGCAAAAAATAGAAAAAGTATTTAAATCAAGTAAAAAGAAGAAATATATACTACCTAGAAGCACTCTTTGTATTCAAAGACAAAGATACTAGTCTTAGTAATATATATATTACATAATGATTCTAAGAGTAGAAAAGATATCTAACAACAAGTTATTAAAAGAATATTCAAATACCAAAGCAAAGGAAAAGCTACTAATGTAATATTACTAGGAAACTTTAATGATATCTGATATAGAGAGCTAAACCAGAATAGAAAAGACACTAAATGAACTCAAAAACTCATACTACTAAGCTAGCTTAAAAACTCTAATATAGTTAACATATTCAGAAAACTATATTCATATAAAATAAAATTTACAAGATTAAACAACCAAGTAAAGTCTAAAATTGACTATATTTGGGGTATCTAAAGATCTAAGTTAAAGCCTTACTCACTATGATATAGCAGAAGCAGATATAGTTATGAATAGTGATTATGCAATCATAATTACTAAAATGCTAACAGGAATAAGAAAGAAAACTAAATCTCTAGCCTGTAAAAAAAAACTAAAAGAAAAGAAATAGTTATTCCTTCTTAACAAAGTAACAGAAGAAAACTAGGAAAATTACAGAACAAAACTAGATAGCCTACTTAAAAAGAGACTGAATATTAAAAGAGATGAGAATATCACAGCTCACCTAAAGTTAATAAGCAAAGACAACCTCTGAGACTTAATAGAAACAAGTATAATCAAGTGTACAAGATTAACTCTTCTAGGAAAAAAGTCTACAATAGGAAAAAATCTCATAGAAGAAAAGAAAGAGAGCAAAATTATTAAAAAAGATTTAAAGATAATTGGAAGCATATACTAACTCTGCTTATTAAAAATAGATTAACAAATTGATAGTATAGATAAATATCTTATAAATCTAAAGATATCAAAAATAAATAATCTATAGAAGACTGAAATAGAAGAGCTCTCTAAGAGTGCATAAACTAAAAAAAAACATAAAGACTTGAAGATATAATAGATGATTATCTATACAAAAGCTTAGTAAGTTAGGAAAAAAGAGGAACTTGAAGAAATTAATACAGCAGTTAAGCAAGTTACAAGGCAATTTAAGGAAAACTCAAGTATATGATAAGCAGTTTGCTTAAGAAATCCTTCAAATGAGTAGTCATAGACAGAATTGTAAAAGATAACAGCTCAGATATAGTACTAGTAAACCAAAAAGAAGAAGTACTATAGAAAGTAAGAAACTACTTCAAGAAACAATCCTGCAAAAGAAATACTCAAGCTATAAATTTGATAAGCAGATAGAAAGAAGTATATAATCCTCTAGAAAAAAGTAATAGCAGAATATATAATAGTTTAGAAAATAAGATCTCTGAGGAAGAGTAAGCAAAAGTGTTTAAAAAGACAAAATCTAAGTCAGTACCTGGCCTATCAGGCATAAGCTATCTACTAATAAAGAAAGCAGGACCAATAGTACAAAAGATCTTCATATATTTAGCTAATCTCTATATTAAAGAAGAAGAAATTCTGATTAAATGGAAGCTTAGCTAACTTTATATAATACCTAAAAGAGAGGATTAGAATTATAATTTATCTAATACTTGCCTTATTATTCTAATTGAAACTTTTCACAAAACAGTAGTAAGAGTTTTAATATATAGACTAGACAAGATTTAGTAGATTTTAATATCTTAGAGGACTCCAATTTTGCCAGGCTATTAGGTAACAGTACTATGAGTCCAATTTATATAATGAACAATCTGCTGGAGGATGCAAGCCAGAAAAATAATGAGATGTATATTCTGTTTCAAGATATGTGAAAAGCATTTGACTCAGTAGGCTTAAAAATACTAGAAAAAGCCTTAAAAAGAATTAAACTCTCAGAAAACACGATCAGATTTATACTAAGCCTATATAAGAAAAGAAAAATTAAAGTAATTACAAGCTTTGGTCTGACAAATGAATTTGAAGCAGAAGATATACTTAATCAAGAAGAAGTAATCTTATTTTTAGCCTAACGTATCTTTTATAATTCTCTTTTATATGCAGTGAATAGCACAAAAGATACAGGTTATCAGAAGATAACAAATTAGCTAATGAATCTAGCTCATAACAAGACCAAAAAGTTAGTATATCAACAAGCTATATTAGCTTATGCAGATGATACAACTTAGATAGCAAGGTTAAAAGATAAGCTCCAAAAAATAGTTGATATCTTAAATGAGTTTTATGAGATAAATGATATTGATATCAACAGCAAAAAATAAGAGCTAGTTGAAATGAATGCAAAGAAAAAAGGAAAAAAGAGAGAGTCTTTAACAATTACAGTAGGGAAAAATCAAGATAAAGTATTTATAAAAAAAAGATACAGAAATAGTAAGACATCTAGAAATCTGGATTTCAGAAAAATAAAAACATTATTATAGTCTAAATATAATAAGAAACAAAGTAAGCAGGATATGCAAGGCTATAAAATAGAAAAGAGCTTTAGCAAGCTAGCTTATTTATTTAAACAATAGTATACTGCTACTAAGCATTGAGTACAGGCTACAGACAACATTTATAAGCAAATCCAAATGTGAGAAATTATAAAGACTGATCTAGACTTTGATTAAAAACAAACTTGAGCTAGCCAAATTATTAGCAAACTCAATTTGTAGCTATATAGGGTTTCTGAGCTTAAGATTAATTTAGCTAAATTAGTTTGTATACTATTTTACAAAGCTAACTCTGTGTTCAAACTAGCAAAGATCATTGAAAATAACAACAAGACTAAGAATTAGAGAAGAGTAGTTACAAAGCAAATACCTATATAGTCCTTTAAGCAGTAAATGCAGATTTAATAAGCTGATCCCAGAATATAATCTAGACTTAAAAGTACTGCATGAAGTAGCCAAATTAGATATAAGAATCAATGAAATCATAGAAGACTCAGATACTCTTAATATTAAAGGAACAGAAATATCAAACCTACTAGATATAAAAGAACTCTGATTCTACATAAATCTAGACAATATGAATCTCTTTATATTAGAATAGCTTTTAAATAATACAGAAAGTTATCTGCTAACCTAGAACTAACTTAAGCATATAAAAGGTAGAAAAACAAAAAGATATACTCTGAGCTAGTTTAAAAAACTCAAAGAGAAGGTGCTAAAAGAAAACAGCTTTAGAGTAGTTCAAAATTCCTATAAAGTATTTAGTTCTAATAGAAAAGTAATCAAAATACAGTTACAAAATGTCTCTAAAAATAGACAAAAAAAAGAATGCATAATTTTCAATATAGTAAAAAAAACAGAAAAGCTTATAATAGCTAAGTATTGGAATTGTACAAGCTATTCAGCAGTACATATCTCATTTACTAAATATAATTACTATAGAATAGGAAGCTATAGTAATAATAAATGTTTAGTCAATATAAGATACAAAGAATAGTACCAACTTATCAAGATAAAGAAAAAAAGTAAAAATGAAGTAGAATTAAAAGCATCACTACTTGCATATACTGAAGAGAAAGATGTGAGCCCAAATCACAAAACAAGTCAAGAGGTGGCAGTAAAAATTACAGCAGACAATCTTGAAAGTGCAATTATACAAAGAGTAGTAAAAAACAAAAAGATCAAAAGTAATTTAATAAAGGCATATGAAGAGTTAAAAGAGGAGGAGATTATCAGATGTTATACAGATAAAGCATTAGCTAGAAGCAGTAAAGAGCTAGAATTAGATAGAATAGGAGCAGAATAGATAGTTAGAAATAAGGAAGAGATAAATAGTAATATTAGTTTTAGCTGTAGAATAGAAAATTGGTCTTTATCAACTCGTGCAGAATTAGAAGCTATTTGAGTAGCTTTGCTAACAGCATCTTAAGAGTTTTAAGTATATATATTTATTAATAGCAAAGCAGTAATAGAGGCTATCAAAAAATGTATGAGTAATAGTAAGTTACATAGTTGGTTTAAGATGAAAAACAGAAGTTTGCTAAGACAGATAAAAAATTGCTATATAGCCAAAAATCTAAAGCTATCATTACACAAAGTAAAAGGTCATAGCAGTAACAAATAAAATAACCAAGTAGACCTCCTAGCAAAAAAAGGTATCAAGAAAACCAATATACTCAAAATACCTGAGACAAGACTTGGCAATCTTCGAGCTATACCTAAGTAGAAAGACCAAATATAGAATGCTTACTTAGATCATTCATAAATATAATATCTGCAATAATATATGAAACAGAATAAGCTTGTAACAAACTGCTAACTCATGCCCCAACTCTAGGTCACATGGGACCCAAAGTACTCGATTCTAAACCCAGTACCTTTGTATAACTAGTTATAAAAAGTAATCTCATACAAAACATATAAGGGTTACATTAGTTTCATTTATTATTTATTATTATACTTATTTTAGAAACAAGGCTGAAACAGCTAGGGTTTCACTTATATATTATTGGTTTTATTCTATTTTTATCTTTATTATTATTTACATTTCAAATATTATTATATTTCACATATTATTAAATTTCATAAGTCTCTTCCAGAAGGTTATGCCAAGTTTAATTTATGTTTCAAATATGTATTTCTATTTATGTACTTTATTAATTTATATTAGAAAAATATGTATTTAAAGGCTGCTATTTTGCCTTAATAAAGTTCTTTAGTTTTGGTTTTCTCTAATCCACTGCCTTTAAAATATTTAAAGTATTAAATATTCTTATCGCTAATATTATAAACTGTATTTATAACTAAAACTCATTGTTTAAACTGTTACGATACATTTAAACTCTTACAGAGCTAGTCTAAGTAAAATAGCAGATATCATAGCTTAAATTAAGAAGTCAATAATAACAAAGAGCTAAGTTAAAAAACACTTAGAAAGTACTCAAGAAATAATAAAAGAAAAAATGCATTAGCCTAAAGAAAAGCAGAGATCTCATGTTTTACATAAAATGTATCAATAATATCTTACTAACAAAGGACATTTGTTGCTTAAGAAACTTCAAACTATATAATAGTCAAAGGTATATAGCCTGCTTCAGAGAAGACAAAACCTTGTATCATATAGCAGACTATAAATTTACTAAAAAATCTAGAAAACTTAGAAGAGGAAACTTAATACCTAACAAGTCTTAAAGCATTAACAAAGTTAGACTTGTTACTTGAGAAAGACTCTCTAAGAAAGGCACTCTATAGTGAAAATTCAGAAGAAAAGCTATATTTTAGAAAGATGTATCTTAGAGGTCTCACAAACAAGAAACAATAAGCAAATATAAGCAGAATAGCTTGATCTAAAAGCAAAGCAAACAGAGTTTTGACAAGTTTTATTAAACTTTTTTAATCATACTTCTATGAATATTTATAGAAATTTAGATGTGAAGTAATGATTGAATAGGAAAAACAAAACAATATCATAACAAAAGAGAAAAAAAGAAAAAATACAAGAGCAAGGAGAAAGGAAAACAAGAAGAATATAATTCTTTTAAATAAAATAAGAGAATCAAAAAAGGAAAAAGAGACAAGAATTCAAAAAGATACTTTAAGCAGAGTTAATAAGTAGATAAGGTCAGATAGTAAGGAAGGATAGTTAAGATTTAAAACAAGCTAGATAATTTTGATATAGGCTAGTAGTAGCCTCTTATTGACTAGAAGCTAGAAGTTTGTTTGTACAAACTTAAACTCTTATAAGAGAAATAGTTGCTACAGCAGATTGCAATTAGGTACTAATTAGTAACTAAGTAAGTTCTGAATAGTTTTAGGAAAATAGTTTGCTATAGTTAGTACAGCATTTTGCTTGTAGTTTAATTTAGCTTTTCTTAATAAAATTGATAAGTAAGTTCGTCTAAGTATAAAAAAAATAAAAATAAAAATAAATTAATATTTACAATTCAGAAATTAGCAATATAAACTTTACTAAAATTTCTCAAAGAAAACTCAGAAATTAAATGAATCTTAATGTTTAAAATTCTAAACTCACTAGAGTATAACTCAAAAAATATATCTTCTAAATTTAAATCTTAACAAATAATTTGTCTGCAATACAAAATTTAAATATTTGCTACTCTTATCTATATATAACACCTAATTGTATATAATATCTAACTATCAAAATACTATACATATTCTCATTTGTACAAAAAATAATTCAAATATTCAATAAGCACTAATTAATACAATTAATAATACATTAATATCACTTAAAATATCAATAATTACTACTCAAACACTCTTTAATTTTCTTTTAAATTTTATACTAAACTCTCTAAATCTACAATATTAATATATTCTTTATACTATAACTAGCACTTTCTCAATAACAACTTATACTAATATTAAAAATTTAGTTCAAAAACAAACAGATACTCTCCTTACTAATATAGCAAATAACTTATTCAGCTAGTTATATAATAATATATAGTCTCAATAGAATCTATATTAACATAAATAGAAACTTGACCAAAATATTATAACAAAAACTAAATATATAAAACTCTATTATCTTATATTCTCTAACAAACTAAATACAAATACAATATCTACTCAAACAATAAACTTCATATCTGAAATTAAAAAATAGTTTCTACAAGGCTTCTTTCTAACAACTTGCATATTATAATATTATGATTAATACCTTAGGTTTTTCCTAACTTTTCCTAGCTAAAAACTAATTTAAAATAATTAAATATAGCATACAATAGGGAATAGAAGGTGTAATATCATATTGAATAGTCTTAAAATAACTAATAATTTAGTTTATATAACACAAATATAGATAGAAATTTTTAAATTTTGAATATCTGTTCTCTTTTATAATAAAGTTTCTACTATAGTATTATAATAATAATAGAAAAAAATAAAAAAATAAAAAAGGTTCTATAAATTCAATATTAAATTTTTTAAAGAAGAAGTTTTTAGCTTTAGGAAGAGCTTGTTTTTTGTAAAATTTAATAATTTGTGATAAAAGTATTTGTTAATCTTTAATAATATCAAAGTAAGTGATTATATGAGCTAAGAAATATATAGTAATTATTTAGCTGTTATATATTCAATTGTAGCCTCTTTTGAAGATTAGCAATATTGTAATTTTTAATAGCAGTTTAATAATAAGTATTCAAATATTAGTAGAAATAGTAGCTTTGGTATTTTTAGTTTAGTTAAACTTTATTTTATTTGCAAATAAAGTTTTTTACTTGATTAGTTAGTTTATCAAGCAATTTTGTAGTAATAGATTTTAAGAAGCTTGCTTCATTTTTTCTATCAATTTGAAAAATGAAGAATCAATTATAAGTACTTTTCAAATTTCATTATCTTTTTTTAGAAATTTTTGATAAGATTATCTAAGATGTAATTTGTATAGAGCAGAAAAATTATGTTTAATCTTATAATTATAAGGACAATCTTTAGAGTTAAAAATTAGTATATAAAAGTTAAAGAAGTAAATAACTTCTGTTCATCTTTTAGAACTATTAAAAGATTCTTAAAAATTAGTTTGAATTAGAAAGAGATTTTTGAGTTAAATTATAAATTGTTATCTAATCCTATTTTTCAAAGCATTATATACTTTTTGTTAGTTTAGAAGAGTAGAGAATTGCTAGTTATATATAAAGAAAAAGTTTTTAAACCATTTATTAAAAGGTTTAAATAAATTTTTAAGTGATAGTATATTATAAACTTGTAAGAAGAGAGATTTAGAAAAATTAAAAAGAAGTTAGATATTAAATTTTATATCTAATTTAATAGTTAGATATTTCATTTTTATCTATAGTTATAGTTGTAGAATTAACAGTAAAGTATTTAGAGATGAAGTTAAAATCATCAGCAAATTTTTTATAGTTAATTATATGATAATTTTAAGAAAAATAAAGGTTAATACATGCTAAGTTAATGCAAAGTTTTTTGTTTTATAAGAAGAAATAGTTAATTTAGAAATAAAGATAGTACTATAGTTATATTTTGTAAATAAAATAGTTGTAAATTTATGAATGAGTTTTTTAAGAGTATTTTCAAGTATATTAAAAAGGATAGCAGTATTAGAATTAATATTTGAATTGCTTTTAAATATAAAGTCAGTTAAAAACTTTGAATAAGCTCTATCTATTGTTTTAATAAGTTGTTTAAAGTTGCTTTAGAGGCTTTTTGAGTTTAAGTAGCTAGTTTAGTTATTTTCTAGAATAAAAGTTATGTAAGTAGTTTTTAAGAGTAGAGTATATGTAAATTATTTTTCATATGATCTGCATAGCAAATTTTTATTTTTGCAAAAAATTAAAAGATGTTATTAATAAAACTTTTTAAAATTATATTTAAATTTTATCAAATTTTTATAATATATAGAGTTAAATATACTTTATTTAATATATAAATTTTACTTAGTAAATTATTTTAAAAAAATATATTTGTATATATTATAAAGTTCTCTAAGATAAATTCAAATTCTCTGAAATAAATAAAATAATTAATTTTGATTAGCTAATTTCTATGATATACAATATAAAATTTTATTTAAATTTTAAAACTAAATATTTAAATATTCATATCTCAATAAATATTTAACTAATTTTAAGAATTTTATTTTTTTTAGAATTACAAAGACCTGTTCTACAATGTTACTTAGAAGCTAAAAAATAGTTTATTTCATAAAATCTTAAGTAAAATAAGATATTAAAAAAATTATATATTTAATTTATATATAATTTGTAAAAGGTATATTCTATTCTTAAAGTTAAATAAATTATAAGAGAGAGTTGTTTGAAGTTTAGTATTAGCTTCTATATTTTTAAAAAGTAGAAAGTTTTTAATCTAATTAAAAGTTGAAATTGTTTTAGTAGATTTGTTAGAAGTAGTTATATCTGTTTTTATTTGGTTTGAATGATAGTTATTGTTTTTATCTTTAATTGTAGTTTTTGAAATATTATCTTTAGATTTATTAGAATTAGAAGTAGATAGTTTAGAAAAAATAGTTTTGAAAAAAACAATTTTTTCTTTTGAGAACATTTTAGCTATTTTTATAGCTATAAAAATTGATTTTTATTTAAGTGTTAATAGTGAAGTTTGAAATTTAATATTAAGTTTGATATCCTAAAGTTTAGAAATACAATTGTGATATAATAAAAAGTTTTTAAAAATTATACATTGAGTATAATCAGAGACATATTTAGTATTAACAAATAAATATATAAAATAGTTTTTTTGTTTATAGCAGAGGTAAATATGATAATATTGTGAGTAAGAAATAATTTTAAAAAAAGTTAGATTAGTATTAAAATTTAGAAAAAGAATTTTTGAATTGCTAATAGATTGTTATTGTTTTTAGAAGAGGTGAAGTTTGTAGTTTATCAGTAATTATGTTAAACTATTTAGCAGAAATAAGTAGAGATATTTCTATAAAAGCTATTTCTAAAATTGTTTGAGAAAAGATTTTGTAATATTAAGAAGTAAAGTTGATATAGTATTTATTATATAAGCAGATAGCTAGTTGTAGTTGAGTAGAAACTTTGAAGTAGTAATACTTTTTAGTTAAATTAGTATTACATATTTTTGAATCAATATCTGCTAGTAAGATATATAATTTGCTATAATTGAGTTTAGTCATTCTAATACTATAATAAACTCTATACTTAGTATAATAGTAGTTAATATTATAGAAATTAGGCTCTTTAGTAATAAGAGATAGTATAGTTATATTATCTTAGAATTAAAAAAATTAAAATAAGCTTGTGATATGCTAAAATTTGTTTTATATAATATTACTCAAATAGTACTATACTTGTAATTTATATAACAAGTATAGCTAATGTAACTAGTATAGCTGATACTATAAATACGTAGTAAAACTTAAAATAATTAAAAATAAAAATAGAATTTGATAAGAATAGAATATATATTTATAGAAATTAAAATAGTTAAAAGGATTTGTAATCAAATTACAAATCTTTTATGCAAAATAAATTTTGTGTCAAATAAATAAAAGCAAATTTGACAAGATATAATTTATGTAATAGTTACAATTTTATACTAATTTGATAAGAGATTGTATAACAGAAATAAAAAATTTTTTAAAGTAAAAGTAAAACTTATAAGTGTTTTTAAAAGCTGTTTAGTACTCTAGAGAGATTAATATTTGTGCTAAAAAGATATTTTAAAGCTTGTTATAACTGAAAGAAACTGCTAACAACTTTACTTATAAGTACAGAAGAGGTTTAGAAGCTAGTTTTAAAGAAATTTTAAAATTTTACTACCTTTAGTTTTTTGAGTATAACTCTACTTAGAAGAAAGCAAAAGTTATAAAACTAAGCTACTAGAATATAAAATTATATGTAGAGCAAATTTATATAAGAGTACTTGCTTGGTTTACTTAATAAATTTTAAAGAAATTTGGTTTTGTTAAAAAAATTTTTTTGAAAATTTAATATAAAGAATCTACAGATTAAGTGCTATCCAAAGGTAATTATTAATATTTATTAGGATTTTAAAAATGATGCACCTACACTATAGTGTACCTATCATATAACTCAAGTATTATTATATAAATTTCATTACTCAATAATATCAATTTATAAGTTATATGATTATTACTAATTAGTACCTGCTACTGTTACATACTCATAGCCTACTAACTATTATATGACAAATATGTATATACTGATCTGTGAAAAATTGCATATATATATATATAAAAATTCTATACAGATATAAAATTATAATAGTATATGTAGTTTGTATAAGAAAATATTCTCAAACCAAAGTTGCTTTTCCTTATAACTCCTAACACAGAAAATGACAATATTTAATCCTAACTATTAAATAGTATATGCTATTTGTAGATGAAAACATTCCTTAAACCAAAGTTTACTTTTCTAATAGTTCCTAATATGAAAAAGAACAAATATAAAACTAACTTAACTAATAATCAATTTCAGTAATTTTGAAGTTCAAACTTAAAAGTTCTAGAATTTAATATTTAATACTTAGTATATAACTACAATTCAAAACAATAGCTAAATTATTAGCAGATAGACTAAATTAATGCAAATACTATATATTAAAAAATGACTTAATTTAAAACTATCACTTCATATTCATGTATTTTAAGAATATATATTCAAGTTAATTAGGCAATTATAAGCCTAGTATTTTATTTATATCATTCATATTAAAATATTATAAACATATATAATATATATCTAAAAAAAAAATATCTATATATATATATATATGTATATATGAAATAAAGTGAGCAAAATATGCAAATTTACAATATGCAAATAAACAGTACATACTTATATACACACAAAAATACAAATATACAAATATATAGCATACAATATGCAAATATATAGTATACAAATGTGCAAACATATAGTATATAAATATGCAAACATGTAGTATATTAACATGTAAATATACATAGAATAAACTAATCTTTTATATTTTATGTAAGCAGGTTGCAATATTATGACTAGGTTCTTTGCAAAATCTACAGATATATTCATGTTTCTTCTTACTACTTGTTTTTTGTAGTATATTTTTACTTTGACTTATTCCTTTAGATCTTCTCTTGCTAACTACCTTACAAGAATTCATAAATTCTACTATATTATCTTCAGCTAGGATTTGTATTGATGTTTTTTGTATTATAACTAACTCATTTTCCTTAGTATGAACCTGTTCTAAATAATCCTTAATTAAATGAATGAATTTATTATCTTGATACAATATATATTTATTTACTGCAGTATGTATTATACTCTAAACCTTTCTATAAAAAATCTTTTTATTACTGAACTCTTCATTTATAGATTCTTTTACTTTATCATTTGCAAATAGTTGTAACTATACAAATTTATTTTTATTACTCTCTATAGATCTATTAATATTAGTAACTGTATTTATATTACTAAATTGTTGACCTAAATATATATGCTCTTTTGCTATATCTATTTATTTATTCTTTGGAATTGACTTATTTGCAATTAATTGTAAACTGAATTGTACCTTCTCTGTAATATTTAAGAGATAGTAAAAATATCTACAAACTAGTCCTTTTGTTTGTTGTAATAAGCAAATACAATAGTATGAACTATCTGTAAATAGAAATACAAAATGATTAACTCTATAGCTTGTAACCCTTGATACTTTCTACACCTAATTAATTGTACTTCAAATTTTCTAAAAGGTATTTAGTATATAAAGTGACATTATCAATTTTATCTTCTAGATCTTTATTTAAAGTAGGTTCATTATCAGCAAGTAATTCAACTTCTTCAATTGAAGATTGAGTAGAAGTATAATATAAACTTTCTTTTATCTACTCTACTAAAAAATGTGAAATGTTTAGCCTTAAATATTGCTTAATTAATAATTTAATTATAGAAAAAATAGTGACAATACTTGTTGTAGAAGGAATACTATATTTCCATTCTTTAAATTACTTTTTCTTTTTTTCTTCTTCACTTCATTCATTAAAACTTTATCTAAATCACAAATTGATATATTGCTATTTTCTAATACTTGCTTAATGCATATATTCTGGTCTTCAACAAATGATATTAATTGAATACTGAGTATGAATATCATTATTATAAAAGCATATACTCAAGAAAATCAATGTTCATAAAGATAATGTTCAAGATATATATTGCAGATAAAAAGTTTAGAAGTTAATTCCAATATAATTCAAAAATCTGTAGTGTCTCTGCATTTTGATACTGCTAAAATTTATTATAAAATTTATTAAATAAATTATCTAACTTACTACACAGTATCTTCTTTATATTTTCTTTGATGTGCCAAATAAAAATAAATACTATGTTTTTCAAATACTTCAAAATTATTACCTACTCTATTGCTAGATTGCTGTCAGTTATAATTATGCAAAAATATCTATTATTAATTGCTTTTTAGTTATTTGAAGTACCTATTAATATATTTCTGTTAATTCATTACTAATACATTAGTTAACTTGTTCTAGATGAGTTCAGAACAAATTTTGTTGTAGTATGAATTTGGTAATGCAATCAGTTATAATAATATATCAGGTACCAATAGATACTATATGTTTCTCTCTTTGTTTGTAACTCAAGATGATAACATAAATTTACATATTATAGCTCAAGTATTGGTTTCACTTTCCCATATTGCTTCATCAAACTATAGAGTATCCTCCTATTGTTTTGACAATAGCTTCTCATAAAACTATAATGCATCACTTTTAATTATATTATTTAATAGTTGATATTATTAGATCTTAGTATACAAATCTTTAGAGAATAGCAAGTGAAGTGGAAACTTTTCCTTTAAGATACATTGAACTATAGTTGCTCCTAGTTAATATTTTAAACAAGAAATTTAATTTTTTGTTGCATTTTTTCTGAGAATTTTTTTTTCAAATACTATTACTTCAGATAATAGCTTATAATTATATATATTATAAAAAGTAATGACAATAATACAAAACTCAGAATTATCTTTTGAAGAATATAACAGATTAATATACTATAGATATAATAATCGAGCTAAGGTACTTGCCTTTCTAATATTCTTTGGCTTGAATATATCTGAATACTTGCAGAGAATTGTTCATTTTTGAATTATCTTTTCATTTTTTGTAGTATTTACTATCATTATATGTCTATATCTAACCTTAAACTCTTTGTATTAAGCAAACTGCTGTATATAAAGTTTGGCCTTATCAAAATTGTCAAAAAGATTACCTTCTTTAAAGTTATTAGTTCCTGGTTGCTGTGTGAGTAATTTATTTCATTATACTGAAAAGACTCTTCAAAGTATATTATAATATTAATATTATCATTATTATACTCTGCTATAACTAATTCTTTGTTTAGAGTTTGCTCATTAAAATCTTCTATTATGCTTTTATATATATATATATATATATTTTTTTTTAATTTAGGCGATCTTGCTCTTCATTTTATTAAGAGAATTATATCATATGTAATAAAGCAAATACAAAAAATTAAAAAGAAATAAATCTATTCTAATCTTAAGACTGCTCTCTTTTTGCAATTCCAGACTTACTTAGCTGCTCTTAAGGTGCCCAAATGCGATCTGGTGCAGTAGCAATTTTCTTCTCAAAACAAGAAGCATATTAGCATATACTACTCCTATCTTGATCAAAAGAAGGCCACTCCTAGCTTATATCAAAAAAGCCTAATTATTTATTTTTAAACTTTAACCACTTATCATATTCTCCTTTTTTGATCCAATTTGTAACTTTAACTTTTGCTTTTTTCAGAATCCTTTTTTCTTTTTCTGCTCATGATTCCTCCTTTTCTACACTTATATCTATAATATTTTCCTTATTTGCAAAGCTTTTTGGATTCTGTTTCTTTACTTTCCTTTTTTTCTTCTGTTGGTTAATTTCTTTTTCTTTTTCTCAGTTGACTATTATTTCATAATAGAACTTCTATAGCCTCTCATAAAAGTTTGACCAAAAGGAGTCTATGAACCAATTTACAACTTGGTTTGCTTTGGAGTATGATTCTAGAAATTCTTTTGCTTCAATAATATACTTTTTACTAGTCAATTCTCAGAGATGTGATTTTTTTCTTTGGATTTTGTCTTCTTGTTCGATTCCTAAAAAGATCTTAGCTAGGTTTTCATTAGATATCTAAATGTCTTACCTTTCTAAAATCTTAAGATCTAGCTCCTCTATAATTATTACTTCTACATGTTTTCAAATATTTTGATAGACTACACACTCTGCAAGATGACTAAATATTTCTTTGGTTGTGCAACAAGCTATACAGATTTCACCTCTATACAAATCAGATCTTCATTGGAAGCAGATATCATGAGTTGGCAATAGCTTGTTCATACACTTAATTCTAAACATCAAAACTTTGCTTTTTTTAAGGCTTGTATCTCTTCTACTCTGATAACGTTTAAACACCTCCCATGTACCTTTCTAATTTATATCTTCAACTTTACTGTTACCAGGTCTGGTGTTAATTATATCTTTAGAACTGCTTAATTCTGCTCATTCTGTTCTATATATTACAGCTATTGCAATGTTTATAAAAGACCTGATTGAGTAGTCTATAAGCTTGTTCTCTCATTTAAGTTGAACTTTAAGATTGTAAATATTAACATCCTCTACTAAAATAGATCTACTCAAGTTTAGGCCATCTTTTGCTAAGGTGTTAGCTATATCATTCTACTGGTTGTTGCTATGCTCTTTAACTTTGATAAAGCTAAGGCTAATACCTTTTGCTTTGCAATACTCATAAATTTGTTGTATCAAACTTCAGTTCTTGGTTTTGAATATCTCATATATATTCTAAACTGGTCTCTCTTTTTGCAGTCTTTCAATCACTACCTTACTATCTGAGAAGATATTTAGTTTTGAATTGCGGAGGGCTGCTAGCACTGCTGTCTATATTGCACTGAGTTCAGCACAAGTTGAGAAGGGCCAGTTTGCTAAACTACTACTAAATCTGATATAATCTATACTATTTGTAACTTTATAAGCCACCACTCAGCTTATTGCCATTTTGCTACTCTCTATACTACCTATTTCTCTAGTTATAAAAGACCTATCTGTATAAATATCTAAATTATCTCTGCCTTGAAGCTTCCTCGCAATATCAATAAGCTCTGTCTGAATACTTCTTTCCTTGATTACTCTTTGTATTATTGCTTCTTCAAGGTTCGATATCTTTATCTAGATATCCACTTGCATACTCACTTTGTCTGTTGTATTAGGTACTATATACTCTAAGTAGACAGATAACAGTAGCCTTAGCTCTGCGATCTGTTTCTCTTTTCTGATTACTCCTTTCAGAATTTGATACTGCTTGCTTGTACTCTTAGAAATAAGACATTCAGTATTATTTCTATTACCTAAGTAACAGCCTTCACAATGTATGACTCTTGTTTTCAGAGGATTGCTATCTTCAATTACTTTCTAGTAAGCTAATACTATGCGATCTTTTGTTTTCCTTATTATTTTACCTACTATTACTCTTCTGTTTTCTTTTAATAGGACCTATTCTTTTTTTCTTCTATCTATGCTTACTTTCTCTTTTTCTAGCTTGAGTATAGCTCAATTTATGTCTTGAGTTTGAAAGGAGTACAGTACTTCTCTTGATTCTATATTTTAAATAATCTTCTTCTCTATATTTTTGAACCAATTTGGTTTTCGCCTCTTCAATTTGCTCTTTCTTAGAAATTTGATCTGTTGCCACTCTAATATATACTTGCCTTCCTTTTCCAAAAGCTGATTTATCGTAAACAAATTAAGATTTTTACTCTCTATGAACTCTTTATATATTTTGCTCTCGAGCAGGTCATCTATTTTAGAACCTTCTACTTCCAAGTTATTCATACTTCTGAGCATCTCTTAAAATCTAAACATAGCTTCCTTGAATTGCAAATGATATTATATGACAAATTGTTCTTTAAGGATAGAGGATACGTAGATTATTTTTATATAGTAATATATAGTATTTTGAAATTTTCATATAAAATTGAAATATACTACTTATAAAACTTTTTCAAATTATAACTAATTTTTATTAAAATTTTACAAAATATAAATAAAATAATTTATCTATTATGGTAAAATTTTGAACTATTATTA
>CAJVPM010000005.1:0-38138 GCA_910592325.1 Scutellospora calospora | reverse complement strand
TTGGGATTTCTACCATGCAGGTCTCTTACCCGTAGATCCTATCAAGATTTATTCGTGTAATGTTACGCCCTTCCAAATGATCTGTCACACTTTCAATACCCCAATTGGTATTGGTACAATACGATTTACAGGGTTACAACCCCAGAAACGAGCAGAGTTTTACTGTAAGTTAGATACAGATGTCTAGTAATTATTCAATTCTGTCGACAGTGGGATTTGAACCCTAGACCTCTTGCATGGCAGTCTGACAACCTAACCACTACACTAAGATTGCTGGACCTTTTCTAGTTTCTATTTATGTGACTAGATTTGTGATTATAAACTACGTATTCTTTTGTTTATCTAAGATTTCTCTTGTTTACATCAGAATATCTAACACCTTCCCTAAAATAGAAGTTCTACAAATGTCGATCTTCTAACAGGAGTAAATTAAATTCTCTAGAAAAGTGAGAATAGAAAATTAAAAATTTGAAGATAGTAGTTAAGGAAATATAAGTTGTATTCATATAGAGTTATTAAAGAGTAACTGCAAGGTTAACCTAGTTTAAACTTAGTATTTGGTTGTTTCTTTGAGCTTCTTTCACTTCTTTCATATAAAAATATACTCTTAAATATTTGCGTAGTTTTAAAATTTGACCTGCTATAGTCAGCTAGCATAGTTGCTTCAGTATAGTTATATCGAACATTGTTCTAGGCCTATTCTATGTGCTGTTCTTCTATAAGACTGTTCAACTAGGAAATATTTAAGGCTTCTGCTATTTTTTTGAATAAAGTTGTTTACTCCATATATTGTTTTGAAGATTAGCAGAAAGAGTTGTTCCAGTAATTTTGTATTATAAACAGAATATATTAAATATATATAAAAAGAATATAAGTATATGATTTACAATATCAGAATACAAGTTTAGCATACATAATATTTCAAATATTAGATTTAGACTTATTCTGTTAATTATACTATTCAGAAATAAACTACTATTAATTATATTTTATTTTTAAAACTTAGTATAGCCAAAATACTATACTAAATTATTTTTTATTTTATTTTTTTTTTTAAAGGTGAGGTTTTGCTCTTATTTTTATTGATAAACTTGTTAGAGAAACTATATAGAGTTGCTTAGAATTATAAATTTAAATACAAAAATGAAGCTCAAACTATAGAAAGAAAATCTAACTAATTTATCTGCAACTTAGACCTACTAGAATAGTTAAAACTTATCTAGATTTGGATATTTAGAATATTATTAGTAGGAGTACTGTATTAGAAGACCAAATATTGATTTTGCAAAGTACAAGTTTTTTTAAAAGACATATATTAGAGTTTGTATATTATTAGTTAGAAAGACCACAGATGCAGTTAAATATGAGTTGTGTGTGAGAACATAGTAATAGGTTTTAAGAGTTAGAAGAAGAGGAAGGTTGGAATGTGGAATATCAAAGAATATTATGTATATTTTTCTAATTAGATAAGTTAAGACAGTATGGTTTTCAGACCTATTTATATAAATTATGAGATAGCTTTAGCAATAGTTTAATAGTTATATCAGATGTTGTTCTATAGGAATTGGTATGTAGATTTATAGTATTAATTAAAACTTTAGGGATAAAGCCTTGTAGTATAGAAAAGATATTAGTTTAGTTAGAAGGAGTGTTGGAGGAGAGCAATAGGTAGGTGTGTTGAAGTAGTTATTGTTAGAGACAAATGATCTTATAGAGCCTCAGATCCAATAGAGAGTTAGTAATAACTTGTTCAATAGTTTGTAATAAAATATGAGAGAAAAGTATAGTATTTGAGCAAGTGATCTAGTAGAAGCTATATTCATGAGAGTTGTATGAGATACAGTTATTAGTAGAGTATAGATAAGGGTATAAGTTGTGAAGGTTAGGAATAGAAAGGAGAGAGTTGAGAAGGTTTTTGATACAGAATGATTTAGCTTAGCAGAGTTAGAAGTTTGTATAATTATATATGTATTTATAGTTATTATTGAGATAGAGCCATGTAGTGTTCTAGTCAATTTGATAAGATATTGGTATAATATGATCTTTTCTGTTTTGAGATGACCACATAATGATAATATAGACATTGCAGATATTTTTAAAAAAGCAATGAGTTAGTTGTTCGATATTAAAGTTGTTATACTAGAAAAAATATGATAGGTTGTATAAGTTATCCTATTTAAAGTCTAGATTGTCAGAATATATATGATTTTTGGCAAGGGAGTCAGTAAGATTGTTAAAGGTATTATCTTGATGTACAAAGACTTTGTAGAATATAATATTAATTGAAAAAGATTTAATTAAATTGAGTAAGGTATGCCAAATAGACCAATAGTTATATGAGTATATCTTGTTAAGTTGGAGAAGATATGTAGAGATTTTTATAAATTTAGATATGATAGCTTGAAAATCAGTGTAGATATGGATATTGCTATTTCTTAAACAAGTGCTAATAGCTGATAGAATTGAAATAAGTTCAGCTTTGTAAGAAAAGAACCAGTTTTTTATAGAAGCTGAGTAGGTACCTCAGCTGATTTCTGATAATATATAAATGCTTTATGCTTGTCTATTTTAACACCAATTCTCAAATAATAACAATATCCAACTTGATACATTCCGTTAGAATTATTCATATCTGCAGATTTTTTATAATAAATGAACGCTTGATTTTCATCTTTTTCAACTCCAATTCCATATTCGTAACAGTAACCAAGCCAGAATATTCCATCTGGATTATTCATATCTGCAGATTTTTGGCAATCCATAAAATTCAGTTGATTAAGAATGTTAGTCATTTTAGTAACAGATAAAAATAACGATATTAAGTCGGCGCATTATATAAGCGCCCGAAAATTGTGAAACCAAATATTTCCTAAATAATAAAGCATGATCACCTCGAATTTATCGTATAACGATAATTTATTTCTCGAATCTAATTCTTTGATTTGAAACATTTCTATTTGAGAATAATTTTATTGAAATAGAAATGACCGAATTTGTTGATAATACAGTAATTCAGATTTGCGAATACAACAAATTGTTGAAACACTAGATATCGATATTTATTATATATAAATTAATTATTCATATTCAATTGACGGAGCGAAAGATTTAACCAAACAATATTAAATTAACATATACCGTACTTTTATCTTATTATATTTTTACTAATGTTTACAGCTGTTTTCATAAATATGGAGCTGAATAGCATTATATTTTTCAGAGATCCGTAGCAGAATAATTTTAAATATAATGTTTTAATTATCTTCGTCATTTTTATTTTTAAAAATGCAACAAGTACAGAGATTTATTATAGGTTTGATCATGGAAGACTTAAAAATTTTGCTTCGTACTTACAGTACATAGAAATAGTCTTCAATAAATTTTTTATTCACAGATCCGAATCATTATGATAATATTTGTAATTTTTTCAATTCCAATAAATTCTTTTCGAACAGAATATTGAATTCAAACAAGAATTAGATTTGAAAGAAATCCAAAAAACATTAAAATTAGAGATGGACAAAATAATACCATACACGTGAATTTGCATCAATGTACGAATTGTTTCATGCAAAAAAAGGGCAGCACTAAGATAACAAAATTCTTAATGATATTCATTAATAAATGAAGATAAAACTGTATTGAAATTTAAATTTTGAAGCTTATATAATTGTTCTATACAAAATTTTGATGGGATAAATATATATGAAATCTCATCTCTAGTTAAAATTATATAAAATAAAATAAAATAAACAAAAAGTAAAGAATGATTGTTTAATTTTTATCAAGTAAAATGTTTTATAGTCTTAAATTTATCCTAAGCATTAGAAGCTAGTTATTATTTTTTTAATTGACCTATCAAACCATTGTGGCGCACCAACTCGTACACATTTTCCAGATGCACTACGTAGTATGCAAATTCAGCAATTCAATTGGTCTGAGATCATATGATACAAAGTTCAGTATCATATGAATCGGTCTAAGATTATTACAAAATTATAAAATTAGATATTTAGACTTACTAACCCGATATTTTTCGCTCAAATTTTTCATTTATAATAATTGTAACAATGAGAACAAAATTACAGAAAAAAAATTTTACATTAAAATGCAAGAAAAAATTATTTAAATCATTTTACGTGAGATTTTGAAAATTTATTATTATATATTTTATTGATTAACCTTACATAGTTTTGATAAATTATAATATTACGCACCCTAATACCATATGTTTTTGAAGACACTTCTTTATGAAACGATGTTGGGATAAAGTGCCATAAAATTTGCCTTCAGCTGCTGACATATATTATATTTCTCTTGAATGGCAAACCAATGAAAAAATTTTATTGGAATTATTAAAGTATGATAATAAAATACGAAGTATTATTAAACGAACATATACAGTATAAACTAGAGATGAAAATTTTATCCGGATAATCCGAATTTTACTAATTATTCGGATAAAATTACAGATAAACTAAATCGGATTATCCGTATTTAATAAATTATCATGCTTATTGAGTTTTAATTTGAGTTACGTAATTACATAATACGTACATACAAGATAAAAATCACGTTTTTTTTTTTGACTAGACCAGACTTCTACGGGTTACCCGATGACCCCGAATCCACCCATCGGTGACACGGGTAGTGTTTTTTGGACGGGTCACATCACTACGTACAATTTAACGTTTACCACGATACTATGTGTATGTGTGATACTATCACGATATCTCATACTACGGGAATAATAATATTATTATTACCCAAATAAAAATAAATTCGATTAACACAATAAGTTTAAGAAATTTCTTATCAAAATTTCTTATTTAACAGTAGCATAATCCTATTACAGTAAAAGAAAAATGTTTCTAATTTATTTTTTGTTGGCTTGTCTTTTGTTTTATTATACATTTAAGTCAAATACTCCACATGGCCTTAAAAAGCTTCCTTCTCCACCTGGTAAAAGATTCTATGTTGGTTAGTAAAAAAAATAATAATAATAATTAAGGGGTTTAATATAATAGAATTTCAAATTTATTTATTTATTTAGGACATTTTTTACAACTTGGGCGTGAACCGCATAAAAAGTAAGAAAAGTATGTGTTTTCAAAAATTTTTTAATTTCATTATTTACATATTATATATATATATATATTCAATCCAAATAGATTTACCGAATGGGCGAGAAGTTTGGGTGATATTTATGGTATCAACATGGGTCAACAATATTGGATTGTATTAACTGGTGATAAAGTTGTTGGAGAACTTTTACAAAAACGCAAGTCAATTAAAATTATTAGAATTATTTATAACAATTTATTGTATTTTAATCTTCAATTTGAAAAAAAAAAAATTAATTATAGGAGGTGGAAAATATTCGTCTCGTTCACCAAATTATTACGCCTTTGAATTACTGTATAGAAACAAAGGTTTTAATAGTAGTCCATATAATGATAGGTATAGGATGCTCACACCTATTGGTAAGTGATTCCATTTCATTAAATTCCTTTTTCAGATCTTTGTAATCTTATGAAATTATTACAATTTTTAAAATAGTACATGGGATTTTGGGTCAAAAAAATATAAAAGAAAATTCTGATATAATTGATACTGAATATCTTATACTCATGAGAAATCTTTTTAAAGTCTCAGAGAACACAAAAGATGGTTTTTATCCAAAAAAATATTTTCATTATGCAGCATTTAATATTATTTCACTATTCTGTTGGGGAAAGCGCACAGAAAGTTTAGAAAATCCATTTTATAAAGAATTTATTGGTTTATTAGATATTCAATTAAAACTTGTTGCTGTAACAAATAAATATTCGGCTTTTTTTCCAATATTAAAATGGTTGCCGGGTAATAAATTGTATAATGAAGTGATCAAGAGTAGAACCGAATCTGAAACCTTTTTTAAAAAAATAATTAAAGACATTAAAGAAGACAAAGAGGAGAGACCTTGTGCTATTAGAGATATGCTTAATAAAGTAAATGAAGGCATATTAGATGAATTTGACATTATTCATGTTTTTAGCAATTTATTTATGGCTGGAACTGTAAGTTTTATAAATAACTAAATAACCAATTAATTAATTAATTTAATAAATATTTTTTTTTTTCTTTTTTTTTTTTTTTTTTACGAACTTAACAAAATCTTAGGACTCAGTTTCTGCAAGTTTGGCATGGATAACGGCTGTTCTAGCCAATAATCCTCAAATCCAATCTAAAGCCCACGAAGAGCTTGATCGAGTAATTGGTCAATATCGTCTACCAAAGGTTTCTGATGAACCAAATATTCCTTATATACGTTCTATAATTAAAGAAGGTCAAAGATATTGTGGTTCTGTTTATCTTTCTGTACCTCATTTTATTGAAGAAGATGATGAATATAATGGATATCATATTCCTGCAAATAGTGCTGTAGTTGTGAATCAATATGGAATTCATATGGATGAAAAAAGATATGAAAATCCTAAAGAATTTAAACCTGAAAGGTTTTTAAATTTTACTGAGAATAGTGCCGTGCTGGCAAATGGAAATTATGTGAACAGAGATCATTTTAGTTTTGGTGCTGGAAGAAGACTTTGCACTGGAATTAATTTAGTACGTACTTAGTAAAAAAAAAAAAAATTTTTTTTATTAATTATTCTTTTTTTTTAATTTATATTCTTAATTTAAATATAGGCTGAGCGTGAACTTTTATTAGGTGTTTCGCATCTTCTTTGGTGTTTCCGAATTGAAAACGCGTCACCATTAGGTGAAGATGGTAAACCAATACCAATTAGTTTAGATATAGAACGTTTTGCTATTACTGTTTGGCCTAAAGAGTTCCGTGTTAGATTTGTAAAAAGACATGATAATGTTGAACCGATTTTATTTAACTCGAACTAATCACTTTATTATTAACATTGATATTATTTGTAATATACGTACTGTAAATGTATTAATAAAATGATACATTTCTGTAAAATATTGCTTTGTCTCAAACATATATAAGTAGCAACTTAAATTAATAAATTTGCTAATAGGGATAAAATATATTAAATAAAAAATATTCTACTAAAACCCTAACTAATTAATAATTTATTATCAAGTTTTTTTTTTTTTTCTTTTTAGCGATTAATCTCTCGGTTCTGCAATTTTCATCTACAATCACTTCATCGATGCACCACTTCACCTACAATGAATTCACCGACATGTATATTCCACAAACAATCAATTCCTAGACAAGCTCATTTTGTAGACAACTCGTTTCATCGACAGTTCATTTTAATCATTAGAATTTAGGGTTAGGGTTAGGACTCGATCATTAGAATTAGGGTTAGAGAAATTTATAAGAAATAAACTTGTCGGTGAAATGAACTGTCGGTGAAATGAATTGTCTACGAAATGAGTTTGTCTAGGAACTGTTTGTGAAACAAACATTGATTGTTAGAGATGTTATCGACTCCACTTGAAGCCGACTCCAGCCGCGGCTTAATACCACAAGCCAAGCCTTTAAAATCATGGCTTGAATCAGAGAAGTATGGCTTTCGGCTTTGGCTTTCAGCCATAGCCTGAGTCAAGTTGATAAACTTTAGCCATGATTTTGAAGCCGGCTTCAGACGTAGCCGATTTAAGTCCTGTAGCTTCACAATAGCTTAAGCCATAGTTAGCAGCGGCTCAGAAAACTAAGCCATGACTTAAACGGCTTGGCTAACTCAAGCCATGATATATGTATGGCTTGGTTGCACCATGGCTATTTATGCTATGGCTTGACTTCGGTATGGCTTTAGTGAGCCAAGCCGAGCCATTCCAGCCGATTACATCTCTATTGATTATAGGTGAAGTGTTGTGTCGACGATATGAGTGTCGGTGAAGTGATACGAATCCAAATCTCCCTAGTATACTCCCAAAAGAAAAATAACTGAATTTAAATTATCTCCAAACAAAGACCTCTGTTTAAACTTAGAAGCCTATGCATTTTTTGCTTCGTTGAATATTAGCAAAATTACGTTTAAAATCTACTTAAATATATTTACCAATCAAAATATGCATCTCTAATCTTTGAAAAAATAATATAACTTACGCTATTTAATAATTCTATAATGAATATTCTTTGCTCAAATTATTTATTACATGATTAATGCTCGCAAAAAAAAAAAAAAACTTATTATACTATGATTTATTTCTCGTTTTCTATTTATTCTTACTCGTTCAAAGAACTTTCAATTTACATACCATAATGTATCAATTTTCAAAATTTATTTAACCATAGTGGAAATAATTCTCCAGAATTATAAGAATCAGTTACATATTAGTTTTTAAATTTATTAATTAAATTGCTTTATTTATCGTGAGATGTAAATTAAGCTATTTAAAAAATAAATTATTTTTTATAAAATATTTAAGTAATTTGTATGAATTCGATGTATAAAATCCGATTGCAAAAAAGGTATTGTGTAATCACTAGTGAAGAAAATGGCAAATTTTAAAATATTCCTTCAGGTTGTACTAGATTCACCATTTTATATACTATTATTTATTCTAGATTCTTCGGAATTTAATCTAGTGTAACCATTTGGGAATAATAACTCCAGAACCCTCCTATTGGGTATGATCATTTAGCATTTCTCCTAAGAATAAAAACACTAACAAAGGAATTTATACTAAATCTGTCTGTATTAATAGCGAAAATAATAAAGTATAAAAATTACATGATTTGATTGCGTTTGATATTTCAAAGATAAATTCGAAAATATATATAACAGAAAAAATACTCTTCAATAATATATATAAATCTTTCTTCAAATTTTTTATTTTTTCTAATTACAGATTTTTAAATTATTATCGTGCTTTATAATGTCTATAAAATTTAAAGATAACCAAACGCCAGAGACATTCTTTACTGGGCTTAAAATACAACGTCTTAAAAAAGAACTCAAGCATAAAACGGAAGATTTAGAATTACCTAGCAATTCTCAAAATAAACTTAGACTCGAACTAAAACGTTCAAATTCATCATTTAATGATCACGAGCAAAATTTAAAGTTTAAAAATAGAACACCAGAAACATTTATTAATGAGCTTAAAATGGAACGTATTAAACAAGAAATCAAGCTTAAAATAGAAGTACCTTATAATTCTCAACATAAATTTAAGCACGAAATAAAGCATTCGAATTTATTATCTAATAAATCTCCTAAATCACAACTACAAAAATTGTTGTCTGATAATCCAATCAGAAAACCAAGAAGAAAAACTACTCTAAAGCCTCATCGTTCAAATTTTGGATCTTGTACTTTATTAAATTCTCTAGAGACAACACAACAAAATATAAACTTACCTCAAATTGTTAATGATCCTAAATCAGATACTTCTTTGCAAATTTCTGCTCAAAAATATAAAACATTACATCCTCCTATGATTCTCTTACCTACTATAACAAATATAACAAATTCTCATCAATACTTTTGAATTCAAAATTCCGCAATATTGAATAATTTACTATTATTGTTGTCATGATTCCGTGTGATAAATATTCTGTTTTTCTTTTTATTTTTGATTATGATTGTTAATATTTTTATAAAGATTCTGCTTAGTTGACAAAAGAGTTACATATTTAATAAGTTAATGATGCAGACATTAATTGTGAATTTTTTGGGTTGAAGTAAAACAATAAATTATTTCGGAATTCTGTGGTTTCAAAATCTACACAAGTTATTTTAAATTTAATGAAATTTAATAAGGGCAATTTACTAATAAATGATTTTTGATAATAATAATTTTTTTTTTAAAAAAAAAATTACATTATGAAATGTCTAATTTACATTTGACATTATGTACGTATCAAACTGGTATGTTTGCATTTACAAGAATTTATTTTAATTCGCCTTTACAATTGCATTTTATACTATATAGTTTAAATAGAAATAAACTGCATTCTTTTTCTAAGCTAGTATTAATAAATTAATACGGTACCGATTTTGCAAAAATATAATTTAAAAAGTTATTATTATCCTATTCTTTTATAAAGACAAATATTTTGGTAACTAAATTATTAAAATTGGATTATAGGTTCGAGAAAGCGCATTTTGATAGATAAATGTGTGTAAAATTTTGTTTTGAACAAGTTTACTTTATATATTTTATTATTAACGCTTATAACGATAACTGATAATGTTTATTTTCCGGATTTTTCCAAATTTATTTATGTTGAAATATTTCCTCTTAGAAATTTTTTCGAATTCAAGTTGTATTAAATATATATATTTAAATTAGAACATTTGTAAGGAATTGTGATTATTGAGTTTTTTAATTTTATTTTCAAAAATTGTAAATGTTCGAAAAGAAATATATTTTATTTTTATTTAACGCTTATAAGTTATATGTTTGATTTATTTACAGATATTTCTAAATTTATTTAGCTGATACTGTATATTTTTAATTAGTTATTTTTCTAATAATGTAGAAGTATAGTAGTCTAAAATTGCTTTTTTACAAAAATAATTCAGCCAGTCTCGAAGTAGTGTAGACCAACCCAACAAGAAACTAGACTACTTATCAATCTGAACATCTTTTCAACCTGACAAATTCGCTAATTTTAGACCCTTTACTATTTAGACTTATCACCTTTTATTATTATGCCATTACGTACGTACATCTTACGTATGACGTATCAATGCAAATTTGCCTTGATTCATTCCCAACTATAATTGTGGTGCTGAAGCTGAAAATTTTTAATTTTTAATATTTTATTATTAAATTTTTGAAATTTTTTGGGAGTGCATTTTTTTTAGTTTTTTAGTTTTTTTTTTTTTATAGTTAGATTAGAATTTAGGGTTAGGGTTTATATAAGTAGATTTTAGCAGGGTCTATGGTATCAAATCGAGACCCATAATTTTCAGCTTCAGTTTAATCCCTACAATAATTTATATCCGCATTCTAGCCATTCAATATGAAATCTCTATCGCATTCAATCAAGTTTACGGTTGAAGTTAAACCACGCGTATTGCTTTTAATGATTTTATATGTACAGTATACAGTATATATCTTCAATATTATAACAATCTTGATATCCTCAAAATAAATATAAATTTCTAATTATTTACAAAATGACCAGAAAAAAAATCATAGATTAAATTCTATTATAAAGTATAATATTACGGCTCACATTCAAATCAATAACACCAACAAGAGTTAATTTATTTTTATCAATTTTGTACAAGTTAAATTACCAAACTTCAAAATACGAAATATACATTTTAAAAAAAAACTAATAAAATATTCTTGATAATTATCGCTAAAAAATTCTTTTATTTACAGTTCCCTACATTTTATTCAAATTCATATTATAACATTTTTACACCGAAAATAAAAACTTTTATATTGACTACTCTCTTACGATTTTTTAAATTACAAATACTTATAGCTTAATTCTACCCAATGTAATAAGTTATTAATAAAACTAATATATAGTAGGTTTAACAGATATAGCGACTAATTATTTTCTATAAATATCAGTAATGATTTTAAAAATTCAAAAATAAAATAAAATAAAATAAAAATCAGTGAAAGCATTTAGAAAGCAATTCTTAAAGTTAAGCACTGTTAATGCATCCAGTACTACCACAAGTTTGGAATAGATTACAGCAAATTTTACCCATGCAGCATGTTTGTGTTGGACCACAACAAAGGTTTCCGCCACAGCATGTAGACGCGGGATTACAACAAATGCTAGTTCCGCAGCATGAAAACGAGGGACTACAACAAACGGTGTTTCCGCAGCATGTTTGATTGATATTACAACAAGTGCTTCCGCATGAAATTGCGCACTGCCTCTTCACCAAATTCCCCGAATTATCGGCAGACTCATGGGTTGGGGTAGTAAAACTGCTGATAATTACGATTATGATAAGAAGAATTAATTCAAATTTTCTCATGGTTTTGAATTGTTACGGGGAATTGTAAATAATCTTTTAGGCTTCTCGTCAGAGTTCAAATGATTTATACTGTACAGCAGTGTTGTACATGGACCATATTACTTGGACATGGACATACGTATTTGGACATTGTCCAATGTCTGGAAATGTTTGATTGGCCAATTAGAATATACACTGTCCCTGTATATTTTACAATAAATACGCTACGCATGAGATAGCGCATGTAAAGTAATAGAATTCCTTTAATAGTATATTTATACTGTATAAAGATAGGCTTTAAATTAATACGTAGCGCATGTAAAGTAATAGAATTCCTTTAATAGTGTATTTATACTGTATAAAAATAAGTTGTAAATTAAGATGGTTTAAGATGGCGCAAGATTCCTTTAAAGTATTAATTAAGAATTGATAAATATAATTGATAGCTCAAGTAACAAGATTTTCTTTAGCAGTAAATTTAGATAACGAATGTAACAAAGATTTTTCTTTAACAGTAGAATTTCTTTTGCAGGTGTTTAAAAAATCGCCTTTGTGCTGTTAATCCTATGATTTTATATTTGTTATCATTACGCATAAAAGTAGTATAATAGTAAAATAAAGTGTCACAAGTTCTACGAAAGTAAATAAGAAATCAATGCCGAAAAGACTTTCTTATATTTTCCGTCGTTGTTCTCCCGGAACATTATTGTTGAAAAAAAAAGGAAGTTAGTCAACGTTAATTAATAAATCAAAATCTTATTAAAACTTATTTGAGGCAGATATTTTAAGTTTAGTAGGCTATTCAGACCTTAAAAAAAAATAAAGTGATATCATAACCTTTCTTGTTATCTATTTAATCCTACCGAATAACAGATAATGATAATACGAAAAATTTATTATTAAAAAAAAAGTTAGCATTGTTCTAATTACAAGGAGTGTCATTAAGTCTTAAAATATTTTAACTAATTATAAGTATCTTAGTGCCAAAACCAAACAAAATCCAATATCCAAAAAACAATCTCAAAATTTTGCAAATATCTTAATAAATTATTAAGTTGCTGTAATAATGCTACGTATTACCTAAATTAAACTCTAGGAAAAACTTAATAAATCTAATAGTAAATATCATATGTTGAAATACTTAGTAAAAATAAGAGAAAATGAATTTATTTCCTAATAAGGTAAATAGTATACTTATGCATCTTAAAAAATATATTAATTTTATAAAAAAATAATACTAGAGCAAAAAAAAGTCTTTAGTCAATTTAAAGACCAAAAAAAATAATCAAGTAAAAAAAGAATTTTTAATTTTGTAAAATAATTTATAATTTTTTTTTTATATAATTTTTTTAAGTTCATCTTATAATGTCACAACTATATTTTCATATTTATCAACTACTCAGAAAGTTATTATATGATTCTTTACTTATAAACTATTTGATAATTATATTGTTAAGCTATTATCAAATTAAGATAATAAAAAACTTTTACTAATATTAGTATTTTTTTGTAAATAAGCTTTTAACTAGATTAATAAATTAGAAGTATACAAATTATTTAAATTTTTAAATTCTTATATTAAGTTTTTTAATTATTAAACTTTTAACAAAAAAATTTAAAAAGTAGTAGTAGTTTCTAAGTATATATTAGGATACAACAATATAAACCATATAACTAATTTTATGTTCTAAATAACAATAATTTCTACTTTATTTGAAATAAAATACTAATAAAAAACAAAACTTACTACTTTATTTAATATATACAAAATATAAAAAATATAACAAAATAGTATACTCTCAACAGAATCAAATATTAGAATAGTATTTATAAGAATACTAATTAAAATCTAATATACTAATTTATTAACTAAAATAATAAACCTAATACTTATATAACTAATTCTAAATACTTACAATTAAAAAGTTTTAAAATCAAAAATTTACTAATAATTATCTAATAAGAACATTTAAATTTAATTATATATTAGCAAAATTATAGATACAAAATATTTCAAAAAATTTTGCATATTACAATAATTTCAAAATTAAATTCTTATTAAATAAACTACTTATCAGTCATGGGACATGTCCCTTTGCAGGGGTTCAAAATTTAATTTATATGAAAATTTTAATGTTAATCATTTAATTTTTATATGAAAAATTCGCTTTTACAAACAGTTTTTCATATGACAACCCCATTTTTGTAAAATGGTTTGTCCATCACTTCTTAAGTAAAAAATATACCTTCAATCTTCTTTTATTGATTTATAAAAATTTTAATTTTAATTTTTTTTCATTCGAGGAAGATCTTTGTTTGAAGTTTGAGTATGCTAACTCCTGTAATATTATTCCAGAATAAACAATCTTGAATTTAACCTCAAGGCAGAGTTTTCAAATTATGTTTTTTTGAAGAAAATAAAAGGAAAAATTTATTTTTGACTACAACACAGCAAGGTTTTCACATTGCCGAATAACTTAACACAAACACAGATTTACGATTTTATGGTGACATTTCTTCTATGAATTTAACTTTAAAGCAAAATTTTTAACTACTTTTTTATTTTGGCCGCAACAAACAAGGTTTTCACATTACTAAATAACCTCACGCGATCGTAGATTGTTTATAGATTACAATGACCAGGTTTATGATTTCATGATAAGAATTAATACTCATTATTATTTGACATTTCTTTTACAAACTTCTCCAACTGCTGGCTACTAACTCTATTTACTATTAGAGATATACCTCGCGTGAGACAAACCTAGCGTCACTAGTCAAAATACCAAAAATCAACATATAGTCATATTATTTTCTGTTTAGTTAATTAGTTGTTAAAGTGCTAACTGCTAAGTGTATACTGGTTATTGTCAGCATTCTGATAGCATTCTGCTTGCTGATTAGTTATTTGACTCTACTGAATAGGCATTCAGCTAGTTGAATATTTATTCAACAAACAGAATACTCGCAGAATACTAACAATAACCAGCATACATTTAGCACCTTCAATATTCAATTAATGAAACTGGAAATAAATATGACTATTGATTTTTGGTACTTTGACTAGTGCATGTATTTCACATATCACGCACGTGACATTATTACGCAAGTTTGCGAGTCTCATGTGATAAGAATTCATTTTAGAATAAAAATGCTAAATAATTTCGTTAAAATTTTCTTAGCCAAATAGTTATCTCACATGAGGTATGATGTCATCTCATGCAAGAGTCAGGTACAATAGTTTTGTTATTTCACGCGAGATACATCTCTATTTATTATAGTTTAATAAGTAAGTTTTTGTGAAAGGTTCTGACAAATAACTGGAATTATATCAACTCTGTAGCTTAAGAGAGATCTAAAATGTTTGTATCGAGGATTTCTAGGAAAAATAAATAATTTTTTAAAACAGCATTTTCTTGGTTATGTAGTTTTTTAATAAATGTAATTTTATCTAGTATCATACTAAACAAGTTTTAAAAATTATAATAAAAAATATTGAACCACATATTTGCATAATTAAATTCTTGCCTTTATTACAAAATATTTTCGAAACATACAATATTTCGCACATATAATCTTTATTGATTTTGAAAATTATGAAACAATTGTGTTAAAATAGCAGAAAAATGAATCACAAAATTTATTGCTGCTCACAAATACAATTGTTTGATTGTTGCCCGATTACGCAATTGTGCTAAGTCATTTTTGAGAATGTGAGTATCATTTTGAGGATATAGATATAGAAAGTTATAAATCATAGAACTATTTTATTTGTGTCGGGTTTTTGATTAAGAAAATCACTTTACAATCACACAATCGAACAACAATCAAGTGATTGTAATGTAAGCTACGTTCTACAAAATTTGATTAAAAATACATTATTTTGCGATAAATTTGAAACTTCAAAAAGTTTTGCTAGCACCAGCGTTACTTAAAATTGTGCCTTTTAAATAAATATATGATTTCGAAATAATACCTGAAAATAATGCATATTTCTTGGCTAAATAATGTTAGATTAGCCAATCACTCTATGACAAAAAAATTGGTCTTTACCTCAATGCACATGTATGTCACAATAATGCGCATATGCTTAAATGACGTGCAGGTAGGCATTATTGTGTGAAGGTACAGCATATCTAAAATTTTGAAAATTTGAAACATTCAGGAAAAGAAAAAGTATTTTATCAAATACAAATAATAGAAGTTATAATTGGGTAATACTTAGCTTGCAGGGATTGTTATCGATTATGAAACTAAAGACAATAATTAGACAATAGTGACGAATTGGAAAATACTAAAATAAAGCATGAATAATGTAATGAATAATTAGAATAATAATAAATTGAAAGTTATAAAAGAAAGGGTTTTGAGAATCAGCTTGCTAACAAATTAGAAATAGGATTGTTAAAATTTTGTACTTGAAAACTTAAAAGACAAATAATAAAATAACATTCTGACCTTTGATTTAGATAACATAGCTAAAACCCTATAACATTTCATTTATAAATCGATCTTCTTATATTCGCATTGCTATTATATAAATAATAAATCTTGTTGTAACAAGCTATTATAAAAACATTTCAAATAAAATGAGTTGTTCGGAATTTACTTACTTAGATTTTGAGGAATGTAATGTTTTTGAAGAAAATAGTGAAGAGGAAACATTCGAAATTAGTCAAATTGCCCTAGCAAATGCTCAAGCTTTATTAAATAACAATGATGAAAATGATGATATAGACTGGAACGAGACTATAGTGGAAGACCCTTACCTTTATGATGAACCTTTACCAATGATGCATGATGAAATAGATGTGATAGTTGAAAATTCATCAGCGCAGAATTCAAATTTAACACCATGCATAATTATTGATATCACTGAAGGTGAGATAAAATGCTGCAATAATACGATAAATCTACGACAATTGGAGCAATTAATAGGAACATGGGAAATAGATATAAGTGTGGCTGGGAATGTTGAAAGTAATCAACTTGGAGTATGCTATTCTCATTTTATTTTTGATCAAAACAGGCTTCATGATCAAGGCGATAAAAAAATATATCCAATTGATCAGAGTAATTTTCACTTTCGCTTCTGCTTTTTTTGCAACAAAAAAAAATGTTTTTTTAGTCGTGGTAACTGTTGTGAAAAATATTCATGGAAAATCAATGGGTGTAATATTCAAGTACCTTGTGCTGATCTTTTTAAATGTCCCATATTTGTTGAAGGATTTATTACACAAAAATCATCTTCAAGCCTTCATGCACGTTATATATGCTCAGAATGTTTCCATCAAGAAGGCAGTCATTTTCATGAAAGAATTAAAAAAGGTCCAAAAATTCCACCATGTACTGAAAGTGGAAAACATCATGATGATACAAGTAATGCACTAAAGTATATAGGAAAATGGCTAATATCAGTAGCAGAATCAGGTGATCAAATGTTGCAAAAAAGACTTCTCTCATTGATAACTCCAGTATTAGCTGTTTTTAATGATCAATCAGATCAAAGTCTATCGAAAATCGAAACAAAAAAACTTCCTAGCAAATTCGTTGTTAGAACAGCAATAAAATTAGGAAAAAGTAAATTAAATAGAGAAATGCCTTATATAGTAACTCCAGAAAAGGCTTCGAAGATGGGTGAAAATTTAGGAAAAGAAATTTTATCTTCATATCCTAAAATTAAAAAAAAAATTGATCAATTAGAAAACCCAAATTCATACGAAGATTATTTCAATTCATTGCCTAATACTATTTGCAACTTTTTTCAAGCCCTCATCATGGTACTACAACAGCAAAAGCAAAAGGTTGTTAACAAAAAAAGACATCAGCGTAGGCTTTTTCCAAAATTGCTTGACACAAATCAAATTTTAAAAACTACTGCATTATTAACTTCCATGCTACTAACTATTGCTTTCTCTGGATTAAAAATTTGGCTTACACATATAATGTCATCAATATGTCAAAACCCAAAATTACTACTATACTTACGAGAGATTCTTCATTCAGCCTGTGTTATATCTTATACTAAACGGTATAGAAATCGTCTTCAAGAATCCAGAATTCGTAATGCAGACCCTAGAAATAATTTGTTCAAAGGGCCAAATATTTGGAATTTGGCAGTGATTGACAATATCGACTTCAAAGCTTCCACTTTCTCATATGATAATATCTTTGAAACTACACGAAAAACCTCATATGCAACATTACAAATGGTATTTCAATTTGCTCTTCCTACTTCTCTTGATAACCTAATTGGAGAAAATAATTTCATTGATCAACCACTATTTGGAGAATCTCCAACTGTCAACAATCTTTTAATAATGTACAAGAATATTTTAAATACAATATTAGAAACTTGTATAAATAATTTTGATATGGAAGATGTGCATTTAAACATTACCAAAAAAATATCTATAGGTTATAATATTTCACCTCTGAATATCATAATATTAAAACCTGGTGACCCACCTAATTGTGATGACAATGTTCATGCAGCATGTGAAATGTACTGTGATGACTTAAATCTTGATAGTAATAGTCGTCTATATATCGCATGTGACCAAGCAATCTTTGAAAGATTAATCTCCTATAAAGAAACTCACGATGATGTTCGACTTCTTTTAGGACAGTGGCACATATCTAAAAACATGTGCAGTACTCTGATTAAGATATTCTCAGATATGGAATATTCAATCTTGCAGCAACACTTGGTGCATGATACTTGAACAAATTTGAACGTGTTGTCGATTATTGAGTAACATGCCGTGTTTTGGAATTAATCTGAATTGCTGTCGGAATTGCATTATGTCAGTATGTAAAAGGTAAAAATGAAACTATGAATAATATTTTAAATAGCAATAATCAATTGGTAAAAGTTTGGTATCTTTTCTTCTGTTGAACGGGATACTTTGTAGGACATAAAATTGGAATTAGAAAGGGGAACTACAGAATACAGATAGCAAATTTGGCTGCATTTGCACCTCTTTTTTCTGCAGCTGGAAAGTTTCAGTATGCAACTGCTACAGCGCACTTTTTGGCTCAAATTCGTAATGACCCACAACTACAAAAATTATTGCAAAGTATATATTCAGTAAACCTTACTAGAGAAGAGCATTATTTAGCTTTTGATGAAGCACTCGAAACTTATAGCGTAAAATTCATTAAACAAAACCTTACTGGAAATCTTACCAATCAGCCAACTATGATGTTAAAAATTAAGGCTGCCCAAAGTGAGAGAAATAGATTATTAATGCTTCTTGCAGAATACACTAATGATATTGTGGCTAGTCAAAATGCTCGTTCGATCAAATCACGTAAAGATTTGCTTTGGTCCTTGGTTATAAAATTATTATCTGTCTTTAATCATCCAAATCCTACTATGCACTATTTATTTGAAAATGCACCAGAAATAAGTGAAAATGGTATTAAAAATATTCTTTCTTTTTATGAAATAGGTAAATTACGATTTCAAAAAGTACTTGACCAAGATGTGTACAAAACTAAGCCCTGAATAGCTTCTGGACATCGTGCGGCAGATGTAAGTACCTACACTTATGCTCGACTTGAAAGTATTAAAAAACAAACAAGTAAACCAGGCAACATTGTTCAAGAATCAACTATCCAACAGAACACATTGGCTCCATTATCTGAAACTAACCGCTCAAAACAGATACGTCGTACTACTACAAAGGCGGAGAAAGCTATACTTGCTCAGTTAATTGATTATGAAGAAAACTTGCCTGAAACTGCAGTTACAAAAGTTTTTTGGGAACTTCAACATGTTTCTTTGGACTGGACAACTGAAAGAATTAAGCTATATTGGAGAAATAACCGTCGTAGGATGCTTCAAGAATAAGATAATAATGTTTGATCTCACATGTAAATCTTTTATTTGTAATAACCCAAATTGTATAATGAGTCTCTTATAATTCTAATAAGGCAGCTTGAAGTTAAAATTTCATTTAACGTTATTCCCCCCCCTCCACCTGTGAGCCTCCCCCCCCCAAAAAAATTAAACAATTAATAAGCTCCTCTCAAACTAAGGCTGTTTAAAAAAAAATTTTACAGACCGGGGTTGAATCTAATTTTGGACCATTCAACCTCGTTTAAAATTAATGTTTGTTTAATTTTTCCCCTCCCCCCCTCCCCCCCCGTACAAATAACAAAAAAAATTACGTTAAATGAAATTTAACTTCAAGTCGCCTAATCCTTGAACCCGTGCATATTGTTAATTGATAGTTAGAACCTAATTTGACTAAATTTTCACTCAACTAGATATTTGTTAATATAGTATTTCAGAGATCTATAAAATAAAATAAAATTTTATATATAAAAAAATAAATACTTATAAGTAAACTTCCAAAAGTTTTAAGTAAAGCTAATTTGCACTGATAAGATACTTTGAAGTGCTTTTCGTTTACTACCTTTTACAATGTGAAATTCCTTGAAAAAAGACGAAGTTAGAGGAAGATCTTGGTTCTTATATAAAAAAATACTGTTTTTTAGGCCCGATTTTTGCTAGTATATAGTTATTAAATCTATATGTTTTTGATCTAAAATAAAAGTTAAAACGTAAATTTTATATTTATTAAAGGTCAAAAAATTATTTCTTATTTGCTATTTAAAGTACTTTTAGCGAAAACTTTAACATCATATGTTATACAAAATCGATTTCTATTAAAGATCGTTAAGGGGGACATGTCCTATGACTGTTATATTTTTAAATCTTTATTACAAAAAATCTAAAACATATACTAACTTTACTTATTATTATTATATATTATATATTAAAAATAATTTTTACTAGCTAGAATATACTACAAATTTTATACTTTTAAACTAATTAATTTATTAGATTATTACAAAATTTTTATTAATATAAACTTGAATTATATAATCTTATCTTCTTACTACTATAATAATTTCAAATATTAAATACTACTTATAATCTTTTTAGATTATAAGATTTAATTATAAATAATATATTTATAATTATAATATTACTTCAAATATACTTATTAGTTTATTCTACAAAATATTAAATAATATATATAAAGATATAAAGTAGTATATCAAAATAGCTTACTAATAAATATATTAATAATTGTATCTTTTAAATATTTATTTATAAATTAAATAGCTATAATTAAATATAAAAAATAAATAACTATATTTTTTACTATAAATATATCTATATTTTATATTATAATATTAAATTTAGAAAAAGTTTGATAGCTTACTCTAGTAGAGTTTTAAGTTAAGAATAAACTAATTCTAACTATAAGTTTTTAAAATAATTTTATATAAAAATATTTAATTAATATAATACTAATTTGTTTATTAAAAACTAAAACTAAGTTTTACTTTATAAAAAAAATATTTAAAAAAGAAAATAATAGTCAATTAAATTATATTTTTAAATTTTTTTTAAATTTTAATCATACTATATAATATTTCTTAAAATAAATAAGTTACTAGAGTTTTAATGAACCAAATAATATAAAGAATATAAAAAACTAATATTACTAAATAAGATATAATTTTTTTTAAAAATAAGCAATTATTTTACTTATTTTTACAAGATTTATTTAGAGATTTTAAAATATTAATATAAAAAATAGCTTATTAGATATATATAAATAAAATCTTTTTGTAAAATATATTTTTAAAAGAAGAGTACTTTATAAAAATATTAAGTAGATTAAAAATAAATATTTTATAGTATATAGATTACAATTTTACTAATAAAGTTTTTTTTTTTAATATATAGCAACTATATTCACAATAAATTTTTATTCTTTTATTATTTTACTTTTAGTATTTTTTTTTTTTTTAAGCAAAGCCAAAGTAAGGCTATATTTCTATTTTTATTAATAATTTAATTAAAATTTATAAAGAAATTTTTATATACTATATAGTACAAGGTATAATCTTAAACTATATAATAAGATTTGAAACTCAAACTAATTTATCTGTAATCTAAACCTACTAAAGTGATTATAACTTGTCTAAATTTGAATGTTAATAATATTATTAGTTAAAATACTATATTTAATTTATTTAATAGATCAAATATATAGTTTGTAGTAAGCTAATTCTTTAGAAGAGCATAGAGAATTCTTATATTATTTTTTGGAATAGTCATATATACAAATAATTTATTTGAGTTTAAGTGATTATATATTAAAACTGAACTTAGTTGTATAGTATTTGCTTGTAAAGTTTATTTGTAGAAATTAATATTATTTGTTTATTTCTATTCAGAGAGTTTGGTATAGTAAGGTTTCTATAGTTACTCATATATTAATTCTGACAAACAAATTTGTGAGAGTCAGTATATAGATATAGTAGCTAAATATGATTATTTGATATAAGATCTATAATAGTTTGATAAAGTAAAATATTATTAGAAAATAATTGTGATAGTTGTAAAGAGTAGTAGTTAATAAATAAGTTTTGAAGATTAAGAAGTTGTAAGAATAAAATGTTAAGATTATTTGTTATAAAGTTTGATTGTATATTTGATTTAATTATATCAAAAATTAAATATGAGTGAAGACAAAATAACTAGTATATGCTATTATTAGATTAATTACAATGAATATATTGTTTTGTTTTAATAATATTAGAGTAGTATTTATGTAATTAAAATATAGTTAGAAGGTTGCTAAAAAGATTTCTAACTCAGAAAGTTTTAATTTTACTTAATTTATAGTGGTGTAGTTAGATAATTGTAGAAGATTGTTGTTAATTACTGCTCAAGTTATATTCCAGTTAACTTAGTTTAAAATTGTTTTCATAGTTGTACTCTAAATTGTGAAGATTATATAGCTATTGTAAAAACATTACAAATATTTTTAATAAATTTATATGTTAATTGTTCAATTAATTAAATTTAAGCTATCATAATTTGCCAAATTTTAAGAAATTTCTAATATTAGATAAATATTTTATAATATTTCATACATAGAATTCAATATTAACTACGCTATATTAATTAAGATGACAAATTTATAGCAAAATATAAAAATACCTGTTCAAAAGTAATGTTTGTACTCGATTGAAATTTCCAAGCCTCTATTTTTAAATAATAATGTAGACAAATGGTATTTATATTCACAAAAGCATGGTCAGATGATGAGAATTTGAGATGACAGGGTCTTGTATATTGACTATAAAATTTTTGAATGTTAATTATAAAGATACTACGAGTATTAATATCATATTAAATTTTGAATGATATTATTTTTAGCTTACTTGTTTACTTTCAAAGACTTAATATGACCTTACTATCTCATAAAATAAATTATCATGTTCTCGCATCCGGAAAAAATGAATCACCAAATGCAATACACAGATTTATAATGTTTATTACTGAAAACAATATTTTATTAATAGTTGAACGATCTTGTTGGAAATTATCGTAGTTGGAAAGAATGAATTTGCGTAAACCTATCAATCAAAGAATGTCATAGCTCTGACAAATGATATGCTAAGTATATATATAAATATTATGGTTATTTAAGATGGTACTATAACGATAAATTAACTTGAATAATTTACATGAGAGTGAATGCTCTAATTTCCTCTACCACTTCTAATTGGCTGTACGTAAAAATACAAAAATTGCTCATAACTCTAAATTCAACTTATGAAACTATCTTCTGCGCACTAATAAAAAAGTTTTCTTGAAAAATTTTGGTATAAGAAATATCTTCTTATCATAACCTAATGACAAAATACTAACTCTAGCCCAATAGCGAGAATTTTTATTTGAAAAATTTTTTTGATTAATACTCTGATAATTAAATAATAGTATAGCCAATCAGAAATGGTGGGGGAAATTAGTAAATCCCATGAGAGTATTTATTGCTTACATAATTCAACCTCAAATTTTTTGCGATAGGACATTATTCGTTGGATAATTACAAAACTCAAGCTAAAATAAAGTTAAAATAACTTTAATAACATGAACTTAAAATACTAATGAGAATAATGGAGTATCATGCAAACCTATATAAATCTTTTTACAATTTTTTTTCGCATATTAGTAATAATAATGTATTTCCGTTAACACTGGTCTGAGAAAAATCCACAATACCAAAAGACTCAAGATATTATTACTTAATACCATGACCTCTCATATGATAAAAAAGCATCATTAAAACTTTTACAGTAAATAAAATAATATTAAATTTAAAGATTCAAATATTTTCTTTCTCTAACCCATCAAAAAGAAAAAAACAATAAACGTTCTTTTAAAAAAAAAATATCAGATTTTTATTCATTTTTTATTTAACTTATTTAATACTTGTAAAAAATTTGAAAGACTATCGAAAGAAAGACTTCAATTATACAAAAAAAAGAAATGCCCAAAAAAGTACTATAATGTGTGATAACTGATTTAAAAGATATTCGACCTTACTACATCTGAATATAAAGTAGCTATTGCTATTGCAGGTCTTCTTTTTGAATTCATTATTTAAATGAAGACACTAAATAATACAGTCAGAATCTTTATATGAGAATTACTACTGCGAAACTAGTGGTACTAAAGAGGTATATGTTTATTTTACATTTATGTTTGTAATTCAATAAAAAAATTTAAATTTTATATCTCAAGAATAATGATAATAACTAATCTGAAGAAAATAACGAAGTTATTGTGAAATTGACAACAAATATGATAATGATAAGAGTTATGATAATAAACATAAATTCGCATAGCTTAAGTTTTAACTTTATCGATAAAGTTAAAAATTTTATTATTTGTTAAAATAATTTAAAAACTTTAATGTATACTTTAAAATGCTATAATAGTTATCCGGGTTGTTATTAAAGGGTAATATCCTGATAGTCTTTAAAAATTATAGTAATACTTCTCAATTGTGCTTATGTATATAGTAAAAGAATCAGGATATTATTCTTCATTATTTGCTGAGTTTATAATATACTAACTGGTTGTAAATTACCTCCTGACAAAAATTATGTGAGAGAGTTGAGCCGCATCTGGAAAATGTGTACCAGGTTGGTGCGCCACAAAGGCTTGATAGGTCAATTAAAAAAAAAATAATAGCTAGCTTCTAATGCTTAGAATAAATGTAAGACAATAAAAACATTTTATTTGATAAAAATATTTGTTTATTTTATTTTATTTTATTTTATATAATTTTAACAGTGTTGGCACAGACTGGTCAATGGTCAAGCTTGACCAGACCAGTTTGACCAATTTGACCAGTTGGTCAAAGAGTTTAGTATTAGTCAAATTGGTCAAATTGGTCAAATGATATATAAAGAATATATATATATATATTTATTTATTTGTATATTAGAATTATTTATTTAATAGGTTAAACTATTTGACCAATTTGACCAGACCATTTGACCAATTTGACCAGACCAGTTCGACCAACAAATTTTTGGTTGACTAGTGATTTGACCAACTCTGATAAATTATATAATATTAGGACCCTCGGTTTGAGTCGGACCAATTAACAGCCCTATTGTAGATATAGTTAACAGTAATTGACAGTATATAGATCGTCATAATGAGCTGCTGCAACTTTCAGATCCCTTACTCCCTGAAAATTTTTGACATTAGAGGTTCAAAATTAGCGTATTTAAAATAAGTATAGTTTAAAAATCGTTTAAATTATGAAATCTGTAAACTTTTTTGGTGTAGTTAACAATTGCAAAAGCGCCGTTAAATAAATAAGCTTACACTTATATAAAATAGGCTTTATAGATCGTATATTTTGTTTGATCGTGTGTTTAATTATCCGCATGAAGATGTATTCGCCAAATAGAATCATTTAATGTTTTTATGCGTTTAATAGGTTTAATCTTATGAGATTCAATGTCAAATAACGCAATTTAACACTAAATGACAACATCAGAAAATGAATCCCGAAAAGTGAAAACTATATTAAATGCATAAAGGTTTTCTTTGACGTTACCCAAATGATATTGTCATTAATTAGCAAGTTTAAATATTATATCTAATATGAAATAAAAAAATTATATAAATGATGTATTTTTATTCAGATAAATCTTCGAAATACAAAATAGTAGACTTCGAAACTGTAGTTATTTCTATAAATAAGTGTCATTCCATTAAATCAAAAAAGAAATATTTAAAATCTAATAGTTTTAAAAAAAGTATGAAAAATCTCCTTTTATTGATACTTTTAGTATCATTAATATTTCCATTTAATATTACGGCACAGACTATAGATATAACAAAGGCTCAGACCACAGTAATTACTACAGTTAGGACCATAGAAATAACCACAGATATAAACACAGCTAAGACCACTGCTATAGCCACAGCTAAAACTACAGCTAAAACCACGGCTATAACCACACCTAAGACCACAGCCAAAACCACCGCTAAAACCACGGCTAAAACTACGGCTAAAACCACGGCTATAACCACACCTAAGACCACAGCCAAAACCACCGCTAAAACCACGACCACAGCTATAACCACAGCTAAGACAACAGCTAAAACCACAGCTATAACCACAGCCAAGACCACTGCTATAACCACAGCTAAGACCACCGCCAAAACCACAGCTAAGACAACAGCTAAAACCACAGCTAAAACCACAGCTAAGACAACAACTAAAACCACAGCTATAACTACAGTTAAAACCACAGCTAAAACCACAGCTAAAACCACGGCTATAACCACAGCTAAAACTACGGCTATAACCACAGCTAAGACCACTACTCAAACTGCAACTACAGCCACTACTCAAGCTGCAACTACTACTCAATCTGCAACCACAGCCACTACTCAAGCTACAACCACTGCTCAAGCTACAACCACTCAAGCTGCAACCACTACTCAAGCTGCAACCACTACTCAAGCTACAACCACTGTTCAAGCTGCAACCACTACTCAAGCTGCAACCACTACTCAAGCTACAACCACTGTTCAAGCTACAACCACTCAAGCTGCAACCACTACTCAAGCTGCAACCACTACTCAAGTTGCAACCACTACTCAAGCTGCAACCACTACTCAAGTTGCAACCACTACTCAAGCTGTAACTACTGCTCAAGCTACAACCACTACTCAAGCTGTAACTACTGCTCAAGCTACAACCACTACTCAAGCTACAACTACTACTCAAGCTCCAACTACTACTCAAGCTCCAACCACTACTCAAGCTGCAACCGCAACAACTACTCAAGCTCCAAAGGCTACCCCGTATACTTTTGTTTTGACCGACTGTAATAATTTGGATGTAATTCAAACTGTTACAATAACTAACGGTGAAACATGTAACTTTACCAATCTTGTCTCTGATTCAAGATCTCTTACATGTACGAAAGATAATAATAAAAATCTTTGGACAATCACCATAAATGCATGTGACTTTGGGTGTATTTATACATGGACGTTTAGTGAGAATGATATATTGAATAAAATTCGAAGATCTATGGCTAGAGATGGTCGATGGGATGGCTGGAATAAAATTTCCGACTCTAGACAAACTTGTGATAATACCACTGAAAGCTTTGGCAATATTCCTGTACGATTTACTATAGATCAGCCAAAAGAATTTACTATTTCACTTTCAACTTATTTTTTTGAAGAACATAAGAATATGTACATTTTTCAATACGTTGATTTTGCATGTAATATTTTCTCCCCGATTACATTTTCTACATGTAAATGCGATCCAAATCATGCTTCTTGTGTCCTTACTCTAAAAGATTATGATGATAGTTATATAGTTAACGTAGAAATATTCTCTTTTACAATAACATCTCCAAGTGATACTCGTATAAAAGAAATTAAGCTTATTCCTGGACTTCCAAGTAATTATCACTTTCGCGTTAATATGCAATGTGGTAATTTGTTAACTACAATATATAGGATTCAGGATGCTTGCTTTGTTATGACATTTAGAGATAAAAGGTTTAGTGGGGTTATTAGTGCAGATTCAGCTGTTAATAAAAGATTCTTTAGAGAGAAATGTACTTGTAATAATGATAATATCAAAGTTGAGATAGTCGAATGCTCTCATAACTGTATAAGCACATTTGATTTCAACCCGAATAACTTAAAAAATATTGATAATGTCAATCGAATTTGCGATGGTATAGCCGAAAGTAAAAATGAAAAAGCGACAGATTTAGAATTTTTTCCCCACATTGTAACGTATAAAGTAACAGAAATTGCTCTTAATTGTTACTATGGCATTAATGTAGTAACCAATCAATTGATGTTACCTATAAGAACTATGTCTGGATGTGTTGATTCTTATGTTATAAATAGATTTCAAAATTTTAAACCCTTTAGAAATCAATTAAAGATTGCTGAAAAACCTAATTATGATTGCAATTTACTTCCTAAAGAAGTACAAAATCTTTGTTTTAGTTATGAGAATTATATTTTTAATGCTAATAATCACTTCCGAGGTCTTAATGATGCATTGCTTGCTGCAGGAAATCAATTTACCGGCATGGTTACTGATCTTACCGTTGATCCAGGAGCTATAGATAATAGTGCTCAACCTCTGAATGTAGCTGGTATTTTATCTGTGATGAGTGGAATTTTGAAAATACCAGCAGGACAAGGGACTGGTTTTGGGCATTTTGGAGCGGGTAGAGCTAATGTTTATTTTGGTTACTTACATATAGCAGCAACTGTTCTTGATTTAGTTGTTGCAATATTGACAGCTCCCCAACCTCCATCAGGGTTATTATCTCCTGTTGCTTTTGGAAAGTATTCAGGAATGTTTGAGGAGGTAGCAAATGAATTGACAGGCCACACAAGTGAAGCAATAAGGATAACTGATTGTTTGGATTGTAAAGATTCCTTATTAATAGATCAAACGTTGGATGCCTTAGTAGATTACACAAATAATCCAGAAGAAGATATACCTGCAATCAAAAATGATTACTTACCTATATTAAAAAAATACTTGATAAAATTAATATTAAAAATGAATGGTGTAAAAATATGTTCTAATGATAATGGGAAATTTGAAGCTGATCGCGAATGCGGATTTAAAAAGGATAAAAAGTGTCCTAAACATCGTCTTTTTGCTGACCGTAACTGGAGAGCTTGTGGTACTGTTATTACAAGATTTGGATATAATGTATCTAACTTTAAAGACTCTATAACCACCGAAGATTTTCTATGTTTAATGCCAAACGATGTCTTTAGATGTGATCAAGTACAAAGACTTCAAAATTATGACTTTGATATACTTGACCTTTGCAAAGATGATCCGAATGATTCTCCTCTTTGGAAAATTCCTCAAAATGTGAGATGTAGCTCGAGAGATTTTCTTTGTGACGCGAGTGCATCAAGAAATCATTGCTTTGAAACTAAAACCAGATTTAACATATCAGATTTATCATCAGGTTTATTTGGTTAGCTTCTTGGGAATTAATGCTGTTTTTTTATATATAGGGTCTGTTCAAGTGAAATTACTAGTAGATTTGTAGGTGCAATTAGAGATAGGATTTTCGGAATTATTAATAATTAACTAGCGATTGCATGTATAATGGGCGACTTCGTCGCCCGCCTGTAAAGATGATATTATTATTATAAAATAAATGTTGGTATAAATATATACTGGTAGTTGGTTATTATTAAAAGGTACAGTAATGTAAAATTGTTCATGTTTATATTTAACAATGATTGTAGTTAATGTTTTTATTAATTTTGAAAAGTCTAATTTATTTTATATATTAAATCAATTATTTTATACTATAATAGTGTAGGTTAGCAATGGGCTAAAAAAAATTATTATTTAACATTATTTATTAATATTTTTTTATAAAAACAGAATTTAAAACTCTTGATATAACTTACATCATAAATTTATTGTATCATAAATCAATTACTAAATGTAACCGTATCTATTAAGGGTAGATAGGTTTTGGACGAATTTATGTATGAAATGAAGCAAACTGGGGTTTATTTCTTTATTAAAGAAAATTTACAAGCGAAAGCCTAATTAGCTTTCTTTCTCTTCACACACATTTTATATCGCAATTCACAATGCAATTACTGAACTATGACTACAACTTGAACGCATTGTCGTTATGCTTTCTAATGACTAATGCTAACGCGATCCCGACCTTACATCACGTTCACGTGATACACATTTGTTTTATGAATCTCCGATGCGACCGTTGCATGAACTTCTAGCACGTTCGTTATGCGACACGTGCATTGTGCAACGTGGTTCAATAGTTCCCTTACACTCAAAACAGTTTCACCACGTTTTTTCAAAATCTTTTACAGGTTTTTATATTTTTCAAGATTCTTCAGGGGTTCCCAGGTCGCATCATACAACGGTTGTCCTTTCCATTTCACCAAGTATTGTGGACGGCGGTAGTAGGTTCTTTGTCTAATATGGCTTCAATTTCTTGTTCTTCCGGAGTCTAGTTTGTGATATCTTTGGTTGATTCGGTAGTGTCTTTGTCTTCATTAGGGTAATATTGTTTCAACAGGGATATGTGGAAAACTGGATGAATACGCATGGTTTCAGGAAGTTCTAATCAGTAAGCTACTGTTGAAATTTTCTGGACGATCTTAAAAGGACCTATGAATTTTGAAATAAGTTTCTTTGATGGTCTTTTCTTGCTTTCTTTTGGATTTAGGTTTGCTATGTTTAACATCACTAAGTCTTCTTCTTATAACTCTAGGTAACATTGTCTTTTGTTGGCTTGATCACTTTGTTTCTCTTGGGTATTTACTAATGAGTCTTTTGCTATATTCATCATTTCAGTCTAGTGTTCAAACAATTCTTGTGTGGCTTTTACATTTGTTAGGTTTATTTTTTTGTTCATTAAGCTTGACAGTATTCTTGGATAGTATTTATTGTTTAGTTGGAATGGCATATAACCTGTGAATCCTTGTAATAAGTTATTATACAAAAATTCTGTAGCAGATAAGATTTCTTCCCAATTGTCTTGCTTGTAGTTTATGTATGCATATAAAATTTCTTCAAGAATTTAGTTGGTACATTCTGTTTGGCTATCTTTTTGTAGGTGTGTTGCTATTGATATCTTTAACTCTGTTTCTATTATTTTAAAAAGGCTTTTCCAAAATTTACTGGTAAATTTTGGGTCTTTATTGAAGACTATAAATTATGGTGGTCTGTAGTATTTGAAGATTTCTCTAAAGAAGATTTGGGTGATTTCTGCTACTGTTGCAAAACTTCTAGTAGGTATAAATTATACTTTTTTGTTTAATTTATCTACTACAATTATTATTGAATTATTTCTATTTCTTGTTCTTCATAGTAGATGTGTTATAAAATCTATCAACACAATTTCTCAAGATTGTAATAGAATTTTTAGAGTTTGTAGTAAACCTGCTAGGGTTTGTATTGTATTTTTGTTTTTTTAGCAATTATCACATTGCTTTATATATTTCTTTACATCTTTGCTTATTCTTTTCTAGAGTAATTTCATCTTATTCCTTCATAGGTTTTCTCAAATTTGAAATACCTATTCAAGTCATAGCTTTCTTTCAATAATAGTCTTCTTTCTTAAGATTCTTTTGCTATTTATAGTCTTGGCTTTTCTGTTTCTTTTCTAAAAAATAATAATCTATTTTCTTTTAATTTGAATTTATTTATCTATTTTTCTAATCTTTTTGCTTCTTTGCTTTTAGAATCTTCTAATATTTTCAAGATTCTTTTAAAGTAAGTATTTTTTTTGTATCTTCTTTTATTTTTTCATATATATCTTCTTTAATATTGACTTCTGTTATCATATTTGTTTCAGGTTTTCTTGAAAATGTATCTGCTACTATATTAGTTTTTTCTAGTTAGTATTTGATAGTAAAGTCATAAGCTTGCAAAGTTTCAACCTATTAAGCTTATGTTTATAATAACTTTGCTTGAAAATGTAGGTATTTTAGAGATTTGTAATTAGTTATTATTTGAAAGGTATTTCTTTCTAAGTATACATACCAGATCTTTAGTACAAAGATAATTACCAGAAGTTTTTTTTCATAAATTAGATAATTTAATTCTGCAGGAGTTAGTTTTTTTAATCTTTATACTACTGATTCTTCTCCTTAGTCTTGGTCTTAGTATAGTATTATGCTAATTGTGATATCTAAGGTATCAGTTATAAGGATAAATAGCTTATTGTAATTTAGAATTAATAGAATTGAAGTAAATTTTAATGCTTCTTTAATATCTTTAAAAACTTTTTCTTAGGATTTCTTCTATTTGAATTTTATATCTTTTATTAGCAATTTTGGCAGTAGAGTTGTAAATTCTGAAAAATTTATCACAAATATTAGTAGTATTCTGCAAGACTTAAAAATAATTAGAGATTATAGATATTAGTAAGTGTAGACTAGTTTTGAATCATTTTAATTTTCTTGTAGTCTGCTTTTATTCCTTCTTGTAAAATTATATATTCTAAAAATTTTACTTCTTTTTTTTAACTCATATTTTTTTATTTTTTCATATAATTTGTGATGTTTTAAAATTTTAAATACTTTTTTTACATGTTTGCAATATTCTTCCTTTGATTTGCTTTATATTAGTATATTATCTAAATATATAATAATACTTTTATTCAATTGTTTGCAGAATATATTATTCATTAATCTTATAAATAATACAAGACAATTCATCAGGCTGAATAGCATGACTAAAAATTTGAAATATATGTATTTTGTTTAGAATGCTATCTTTTGTATATCATTTTCTTTTACTTATATTTAGTGATATCCTGAATAGAAATCTATCTTGCTAAAGTATTTTGTGTCTAATATCTAGTCTAACAATTCATTAATGTATATTAGAAGATATCAATTTTTAATTGTTATTTTATTTAGTATATAATAATTAATATAAATTTTCAATATTCTCTCTTTTTTGACTAAAAATAGAACAGGTATACTATACAGCAAAGTACTTGGTTTAATAACTTCTTTGTGTAAATAATCTTCAATCTATTTCTTTAATTTTTTTATCTCTAGAACTGATATTTTATATATAGATCTATATAGTAAAGATGTTCTTTTTTGTAGAGTATTTTGTAGTTGATATTTCTTTCTAGTAATAGTTCTTTAGATAATTCATCAGAAAATATATCTTAATATTGCTCTACTAATTCTTTTAGAAATTCAGATACTTTTCTTTTTTAGATTCTTTTTTAATATTTTTTATAGCAAGTATAGCATATAATTCTGTAGTACCTTTTGTTTCTTGAGTAAATTGCTATCTAGATATGAGGCTTGTTTAGTATTCTTTAGTTTTTTTTTATTTTTGTTTTGATCTTATAAATACAATTGTTCTTTTTAATTATAATTTAGTTGCTTTTCTAGTTAATTCTTGAGTTCAAATCATAAAGCTATAGTTTTTCTAAAATAAAGTTGTATTTCTGTATAGATAAGACTTCTATATTCTTTTTCAAGTTTATATAATCTTGTATTTTGATCACAATATTTGGAATACTTCTTTTAGATTTGTATTTGAAGCTATTGGCTAGTTTAATTTTAGTAGATACATCTTCATTTTTTATTTTTAATTATATATCTTTACTGAACTTTTTATAAATAAAATCTTTCCATGAAGAATCAATCATATGATGGCCAGACTCAATGTACAGAGTAGGCTTTGGTATTCTCCACAACTGTGAGAACCAGGTATATGGCGAGCGTCTCTGTAGAAGTTTCTCTACTAGCCTTGGACCCCTCTTCACCAACTCCTACCAAGGCTATCACTACATGCTACAACCTCTTCTTTCAACACTATAATCTCCCTTTGCTACCATCAACTCAACTTCTAGGCTCATTTATAAACTACTTAGACTAACTTAAATTCTCTTTGCCTTTCAAAATATCTATCAACAACACACTTACAGAAACACATATATATATCAATACTCTGAATACTCTTCTTCCTCATCATACTATACTTCTCAAATCTAACTTTACTATCTTTGCACATCTCCCAATCAAATCTAATACATACTATAATACTTTTCTTCCTATACTAACTTCAACCCCAATACCTTCACAGCAAACACTATACAATAACCAAACTTCTATTTTATCTACTAACCCTCCTTCATCTGACCTTATACTAAATATTGCTACTCACAATGTAAGAGGCTACAATACTCTTACTAAACAGCAACTATGGGAATCATATTGTATTTAAAATAATCTCAACATAATTAGCATTACTGAAACCAAACTAGCCAACCTCCCTACAGTCAAATTCTTTAATACACCTCAATTCAAGTATTTCTGGTCAAACTCCTTAACTTCTAAGGAAGGAACAGGCATAATGATCAGAAACTACTTATAGCTCTATATCCACAACATACTTTGCCACTTTGGTGGAGCAATTGCTTTAAACTTTTACTTCAAAAATAACTATAAATTCAGAATTATCTCAATATATCTCTCCTCCACTGATTCAAATACAAGAAACATCTACACAAAACAAAGTCATCTCATGGATTCAATAGGCTCAATCTCTAAATCTCTATCTAATTATCCTTGGTGATTTCAATGTTTCCACACAGCTTGAAATACCCTCATCATCTAAATTCAAACTTATCTCTTATCTTCATAGATCTAATATATATGACCTTGTCAGCTACACTACTAACTTCAGTCATACCTGGTCTAATGGCAGTCAAAGCAGCAGAATTGACTATATTTGGAATCAGGACTCACTAATCCTCTATCTTAATAACTTTCAACTCAACTTCTCTTCATCCTCTACAAATAGTAATCATATGATACTTACTTCATCCTGGTCTTTCCCTATGGCCTTCACTTCAACATATCACAAATCTTGTACTAAACAACGAGTATTCGACTACAAACAAATGAACAGAGAAAAATGAGAAGAATTCTCAAACCAAATTGACCACAATCTTCACTTATATGGTATTTCAACTCAAACTTTAGTCGATAACTCTTTAGAAACAGTTTGGCATAAAATTTCAATGAGTATTACTCAAGCTGCCCTCTAACATATTCCAAACAAAAAATACACTGTATGAAACTTTTTCTATATATTCACCCCTATAGCAACCTTACTTCACAATGACCTAAAAACTATTGGAAATCTAATAAAACAAGCACAAAACTCTGTTAACAACCACACAAATCTACACCCTAATACTGAAGCAATTATCTCTGAACTTAACAACAAACATAACTTTGAAATTGCTTATCTACCTACTTCTCCTACTCTTCTACCTAGTTGGATTACACACACCAAATCCTACTGGAAAACACTCTTTTATGCATACAATCTTGAAAATACTAAACATCTAAATCGACATATCAACAACTTAATTAACACCCGTTGCAAAAATCTAAGTGAACAACCAACTAAAATGATCAATATTATTTTGGATCAACACATAGACCATGTACATTTTGATAATATTAAAATGCTAACTAACCTAATTACTGACCCTCTACTTATTAAAAATCATATCAAATCCTACTTTGAAAACTAGACCTCACACAAACCCTACAACTCCTCAATCTTTAATGAATACTGGACTAATGCTTACTCACCTCTCCAACAGATTAGCACTGAATGGTATAACTCTGCTCTTACAGAAATTATCTTAGAAGAAGTTACCTCAACTATTCAACAACTCCCTAACAAAAAAGCCTGTAGTCCATCAGGTATTAGCTATGAGATGCTCAAGCATATTAGTTGCAATACTACCTCTATTATTACCCTTTTATTTAACAAATGTATAATCACTCAATCTATCCCAAAACAATAGAAACATTGCTACATATACCCTATCTCCAAAAAACCAATCTTTGATGGCAACTTAAATAATACCAGACCCATCAGCCTAATAGAACATATCAAAAAACTTTATACCAAAATTCTAACAAACTACTTAAACAAAGTTTTCTCTACTTACTCTATTCTTAATCCTCATAATTATGTTGCCCTCTCTGGCAACAGTACTAACACCCCAATACATATCCTCAATAATTTTATTGAAGATGTTTCTGTCCACAAAAAACCTCTCTGGATCCTGTCTCAGGATATAAGCAAGGCATATGACTCTGTCAATTCCGATCTCTTCTTTAAATCTCTGCTTAGAATCCAAATACCAACTCAACTCATTAACATACTCTCCAACCTCCTCTCTAACTATAATAACCAGGTTATTACTAACTTTGGTCTAACTTTACCATATACTGTTCATGATAGTATTAATCAAGGCAAAACTATCACTTTGCTCTTCTAGAGAATCTACTATGACCCACTCATCAACCAAATCTCATCATTATACTTTGGATATACTATCTCTACCTCTTATCCTCTCACAATATCTCTTTTCTCCTCTCAAAACATCCAGACTAATACTCTGTCCTTGCCTATATGGATAACACTCTCTGGATTACTGACTCCAAAAACTAACTCAAACAGATTATACAAACTGCTAGCTCATTCTACCAAATAGCAAACATAACTATCAACCTACACAAATCTACTCTAATTTCTAACTTCCTATCAACTACCTCTATTACTTATATGAACTCTTAAATCTACACACAACTTAAAAATACCTCATTCAAATTTCTTGGATGTTGGTTTTCTATCATTTGTAACTACTTATCCCAAACTAAACCAATTTCTAATGAAGTTACTAACTTCTGCAACACACTAAACAAGAAAAAAATCATTGATAAACAGGCATCCTATATAATTAACACTGTTATTATACCAACTCTTGAATACAGAATTTATAACACTGTACTCTCTCCAACTACTTGTAACAAACTCCTTACTAAATATCTAACTATTGCAAAACACAAGGCCAAACTTTCTTTAGCTACACCAAATAGCACCATTCTCAACCACAATATCTATGGTATTAAAAATATCTAGAATATTCAACTCCAATACCATATAACATCTCTTCTACAAAGAATCAATAATTATCAACTTCTTGGAATCAGTACTCATATTTGTCTCCAACAACTACAAAACAATCTTTGGTCACCCACTAATATACTTCATCATCCTAATCTATTAATTGATGGCAAAAACAAAAACACTACTACATTTAAGGTTATCCAACTACTTTTACACCTTAATATAACTATTCACATAGATTCAAATCTTTCTTGTCCATATACTCTTAACTACTCTTATACATCAATTAAAAACTTCCTCAACAATTACCCCTAATACATCTCCTTCAAACAACAACTATGTACTAAAAAAATCATGTTTCTCGAACAGCTTACATCTTCTGACAATACAATACTCCTTGACTAGACTCATATCTCTACACGCATCAAATATCACCCTACTAGCAGAAAACTGAAATAGTTTTCCATACTTGAAAATATTATTATCACTGACTCTTCGACTCGCATAATTTCAAATCAAATAATACTTTCAGACATTAATACTCTTTCTCTTACTACTGGTCACTTCTCAAACAAACCATCCCTCTGGCTCCTCATATATATTAATAATAATATTATTATAGAGAAAGCATGTCGCTTTAATCACTCTACTAACACTATTTCTATAACACACTGGCAAACAAATATTGACCCATTTATGACTACTCTCTACTCTACTCCTCAAATCTCTTGCTATCCATGCTCTGGTTGTAATCTAAATTCTCTACGCATTGCAAATTACTACACCTTTAACATCTCTGCTACTCTCTTTACTAAGTTTCTTGGTAGAAAGATATATAACAACATATCTGACAAATTAAAACTGGATGCTCACTATCTTAACCTACTATACTCAATTGCTCTTAAAAACCTAACTAACTTACCTCCCCTACCTTTAATCATAATCTCTCAGAGTTCTGTCTACACTATTTTTTCTTCAAATCTAGTCTCTCACAAACTCGAACAGTTCGCATATAACAACTAATCCTCTTCCAACTTTACTTTCTTTACTGATAGATCTGTATCCAATATTACCACTGACCGCTGCTCTATGAGCATTGGTTGAGTACAAACATCAAATAACTCCATAGTCCATACCTACTCAGCTCCTATAAAAAATTGGCCTTCCTCTTACAAAGCTGAGCTTATTGCAATCCTGTCGGCTATCAGTACTTGCCCTCAGAATAGTAACATCCATATCTACACTGACTCCTAATCTATAATATCAAAATATACCAAAATTACTACACAACCTCCTAAACCCAACAAGATATACTCTTACAACTACTGGCCTATTTGGCATACTCTACTCAACTTAATCAAAT
>CAJVPM010000004.1:0-38715 GCA_910592325.1 Scutellospora calospora | reverse complement strand
TTTAGAAGGTATAAGATAATAAAAAGTTTTATAATATTTATGTTTATAATATGAATTTAATTTTTGTTTTATCAAAATTTTAATCTTCCATTTTAAAAATATTGTTGTTAATAATCCATATTGAATTTCATTAATTTTATAATTATTTATATAATAATTATAAACAAGGTCAGGAATAAATTCTTCTTCATGAATATTAATATTTAATAAAATTTTTTTCATAATTTTATAAAATAATTTACAAATTAATGAAATTTTTTTTATTTCTTGAAAATTTTCAAACTCATAATTTTCAAGAATAAAATAAAAAATATCATCAGATAACATTTTATTTTTTTTTATAAAATAAAAAAATGAAGAATGTTTATTTATATTAAATTATATATTTTCTCAGAGATTGTGATTTTTTTGAATAGTGTTAAATAATTTTTTTTTATATAAATAAACTTATATTTCTTTTAAGTAATTAAAAAATGAACTGGCAACAAAAATTCAAAAATTTTGGGATCATTACAAACTGGGAAAAATACAAGAATCTTGATAAACCAAGACTCAAATTAAATGAATATCGACTTATAAAAATCGATTACAAATTGTATCTTAAAATTAAGACTCAGAATCCTGAAATTACTTTTCTTACAGATCTTAAATATTCTGATTATATTAAAAATTATACTTGGTATTGTTTTAAACCAAAAAGATCAAATATATATTATATTGCAACATGTATTAATAAAGATAATAAACAAAAACAAATACGATTTCATCAATTGATTCATCCTGAATAGAAAATGATTGATCATATAAACAGAGAAGGTTGTGATAATAGAGAATGCAATCTTAGAGAAACAACACCTAGAGAAAATATTTTAAATTGTCGATTACAAAAAAATAAGAAAATAACTACATTTAACTAGGAAGGATTTCTCCTCTTTATATGAGATTAGCCAATAAATCGTATTTTAAAAAAACTCTTTTCTTTTACTTTAGAGTTAGGGTGCGGCCTGAGATTTTATCTAGGCATTAGTATATGCAAAATTTAGCAAGGAATTTTTTTTTGTTAGAACCTAAAAAGTAGTTTCATAGGCGAAATTTTGAGATATCAGCATTTTTTTAAAAATTTCTTTGTTTTGTTACACAATACGTTATATCTGATCCTGCAAATTTATTGGCTAATATCATACAGGGAAAATCCCTCTGGTTAAAATTAGCAATTGCCAAAAAATAATATAGGTAATTATAATGAAATTTCTTATCATAAAAAAAATAAAGCTTAGATTTTTCATTATGTAGAAAATAAAAAACGTAAAGCTAAATATTTTGGAACTAAAAGTTTTAAAAATGCAAAACAATTAGCTATCGATTTCAAGTTAAAACATGATTAGATCACAGGAAACAAAAAATAGATATGTTTAAATTTTTATTTAATAATCTATATCTTTATTTATATTTTTTATAAAAATTTTACTATGTAATTATTATTTAAATCATTAATAAAAAATATTCAGCTCAATTTTTTGAACCTAAAGAAAGTGAGATATCAAAAGTCAAACATAACCACATTTTACAATTATACTTTTTATCAAAAATGTATAAAAAGTCACATGTTTTATATTAATTTGTAACTCTATAAATTTTTAATAGTTTTTTTAAAATTCTGAAAAAATTTATTAGAAAAATTTACAAAGTCGTTCTAGTAAACTAGCATTATTTTTTGAGATACACATTTTTACTTAAGAGCCCAAAGTCGATTTACATAGTAATATTTTGAGTAAAACATGATTTTTGACATTTCGCGGCATTTTATAAAGTGATCTGCAAAATAATAGTAAAATCGTTCTTCATCAAAATTTGGCATCATTTCATGAGTTTTGATCCAATTGACCTGAAATTTTGTACATAAACTCTTTGACTTCATCTGAACCAACTTACTTAATGTCACTTTCTGTATTTACTTTGACAAAAGTATCGAAATTAACGAATTTCTTTTTTCCTAATAATAAAAATACAAAGTTACATCTGTTTGCAAACAAAAAAATTAAATAAATCGATGAATACTTGTCTGTTTGACTTCAAAATTCACAAGAAAAATTTTATAAACTTCCTCTATTAACCTGTGAAATCTGAACACAAGTTAATATGTGGATTCTCAAAATCTGAGGATGAACCTAGAATTTTTCATCAAAACGTTAAAGAGAAAAAACGTATGAATATAAAATCGCTATCTCTCCATCAATTTCAATCCAATCCTTATGAAATTTGAGATGTAGATAGAAGAATAGCGTACGAACAACTTTACTTAGTAGCATTTTTGTTGTTTCATTTTGAGAAACAGGAGAAATATTCATTCAAAGTGGTTGTATATCCAGAAAAAAATTTCGTGTATATGTTTTCGATAGAAAAATCATCATAACTTCTTAAGCACATCTCCATTTTACCTAAAAACAGAGATTCTAATGTAAAATAACCTCAGCTCCAACTTTAATTAATGGTATTTTGCAGGTTTGCTAGCAAGAAATATCTTCCGAAATTGATTTTCTGTTGAAAATATTTTTAAAGAAATCAAAATTTAGACGAAAATTTGATTAAAATTATCAAAATTATTATAATAATTAATAGTTATGATCTTCATAGTAAATTTCCTTGTTAAGATAGTCAGTGTTAAGAGAATTTTAATTAGGTGATCATTTTTCACAGAGCCAAATGGCTCTGAGAATAAATATTTATCTGAGAATTTTAATTATAGGATCAAAAATTTTTAGGCCGAAATTTCTTAATTCAGGCCAAAAATGAATTTTGACCATGTCTTATACTACTGAAATAATGAAAAAGACTTTCCTTTTTAGGAAATCCTATTATCAATCTCTCATGTGATTATTTTTATATTAGAGAGTTATTATCTGTAACACTTTGACAGATAATAACATGCTTTTAGCATAGACCGGCCATTGGTCTTATGAATACTACTTAAATTAAAAATAATTATTTTAGATAGTTAAATTCTTGGATATATTTTATTTAATATTGATTTTTTGATAAACTAAATAGTTAAAACTAGTTTTAAGTTAGACTATTAGATTCAGTTTAATAAGATCTTTCTAACAAGCTATAAATTATATAAAACAGATACATAGTTATTAAGTTATCTTAGAAGCAATATTAGGACAAATTACCTTTTTTACCTTTTCTACCTTTTCTACCTTTTCTAAAAAGATATATAAACCTTTCCTTTTCTCTTTGCCCTAACTTAGGTTTTGACCTCTACAATCTCCTTAATATTAGAATTCTCTTAACACAGAAACTAATAGATAGTCTTGTATTATTGATATTATATTCTAAATAAAATATAATCTTTGCTCTTTTATTAACTTTATAACGAACTGCTACAGTGAAGTAATATTCTACTTGGATACTGTTAAAAGCCTCTCTTCTATATCTTATATTACTTGTGTTGTAATAAGAAAGCAGATACTTGTAACATTTTAGTATTTTCTAGTGAAAAAACAAAGAAATGCTCTTAGAAGAATAATTAATTAAAGAAACTTTAAAGAAGCTTTAAAGAAACCTTTCTTAAAAGTTAAAGAAGCCTCTCTTTTCTCCTCTAATGATCACTAAAGAAGCCTCTCTTAGAAATTAAGAAGCCTCTTTTTCATCCTTTGCTGATCCTAATCTACATCATACCTAGTCTATATTACATGAATACTGAAAAAGAGATCTACTACTAAAATAGATCTATGTCACATTATAGCATGAAAAGAGAAAAATCACTCTAAATTGTCCTAGACTAAAAAAGATCTATTTTACATTACACAAACTTTTTAAAGTTGAATTTAGGCTCAGACTATACCTATTTATATCTATTTTAAAGCTAGCAGCTTACTGCAACTCTCAAGTTAGGAATACCTAAAGGACGAGTACTCTACAAGCTAAACTTGTAGATATAAAGACTCTAATAAAAGCTAGCAGCTTACTGTAACCCTCAGATTAGAAATATCTGAAGAATATATACTCAATGAGCCAAACTTGTAAGTATAAAGACTCTAATTAGCTAGTAGCTTACTGCAACTCCTAGATGAAAAACACATAAAGGATGAGTATCCTACAAGCCAAAGTATAGGTATAAGGACTCTAATAGCTAGTAGCTTACTGTGAACTTTAACATAGAAAAGTTAAGTACGAATTACTTATGAGCTAAATGAGTAGGTATAAGTAATCTCAAACTCTAATTTGTAGTCTCAGATATCCTATGACCTAAAGTGTAGGAGTAAGGTATCTTATTATCTAATATATATAAATAGAGTATATCAGATATATATAGAAAGAATACAAGTATATGATTTATGACATCAGAATATAAGTCAGGCATATACAGTATACAAACCTTAGACTCAGATTTATCCTGTTAGCTATGCTATCTAGGAACAAACCTTTATCAATCATACTGCAACTTTTGAAATTAGTATAAATGAAAATACTACATCTGATTCTATTCTCAACAAACTATAGCTACACATATAGAATTAACTAATAGTTCTATCTATTATAAAGCTAGAATAGTAGCATATGATATTTTATTTAGTTGCTGATATAACATTCCTATAGAAAATTCTAAAAATATTATTGAAAATCTTTTAATTAAATATACTCTACTATCATATCTTCTTTTGGCTTTAAAGCTACAGCTTTTGATCCTTATATTGAATTTCAAGCTAGTACCTCTACTCTCAACTTTTATTTAAATAGAACTCTAGAAGAAGTTTTAGGAGATCTTAGTTTATTCGTTTCTGATGAATATACTAGTAGTCTTGATCACTTTGAATATAGCCCTACTGTTAGTCAATACTTAACAGACCTAGAACAAGTTATACTTTCTGCAACTCAGGTCTCTATCTCCTTAACTCCTTATAATGAAGATACTACTCATATCTAATTTCCTCTACAAGATAGACAACAAACTCCTACTCCACCTTTAACTAATATTTCTCTTGAACCTTCTGTACATACACCTAACTCTCAATTTCTCTCTACTCTCTCTATTAATACTTCTAACCAATAATACTTCAATTTTAATATCAACTCTCAAACTGCAATAACTAATTTTATTTATCAGTTTACCTCTACTACTAACTCACAAAATAGAAATTTTCTAATTCTAAAAAATTACTCTTAGGCTAACTTAGACTTTGTTAATATTTTGTTCTCCCACTATACCTTTCTAGACTCTCTACCTCCTTATCAATCTATTTAAATTCCAAACTAACCTAATTAACTTTTTGATAATATAATCCAAATCTTAGACGACCTAGAAATTAACAACTTTCTCTTAAATAATTAGAATAATCAAGAAGACTATAATCTTAATAATTTCTTTGAAGTAGAAAACAATAATCAAGAAATAGAAGATCTAGAAGACTTAGACTATGAAACTATCTAAACAAACAAATCAGAAGAAAATATAGCTAAACAAGCTTTACAAGATGCTGCTACAGCTATGACTGAATTAGCTAGAGCTCTAGATACTAGTAGTGAAAAGACTCTGTTTAAAATTGAATCTTTATGAGATGATAGAACTCAGGACTTCATAATCTGGTTAGAAAGTTTTAAACAGGCAGCCAAGGCTAACAGATTGAATACTATATAACAACTTGAACTTGTATTTGTCTATCTTACTAATAATGCTTGAGAATAGCTCCAAAGTCTAGTTAATGTCTCTAACTACTTTAAATATCAATAGCATAAACAAGTAGTTAATGAACAAAATGTCTATAGTTTCTACTACCTGTTTAGAGAAAGATTTTGTACTACTCAACAAAGAGCTATATAGCAGAAACAGCTTTTTGCTATACAACAAAACTCAGATATAGTTGATACCTATGTTAACAAATTTAAACAGTTAAAAGAATGAGTAGACCCAGAAAATAATTTCTCTGCTACTTTTTTAACTCAACTCTTTATTCAAGGACTTTAACCAGAATATTCAGTAAATGTTCAAGCTTCAAAACTAGCAAATCTTATAGTAGTAATAACTGTAGTATAATGATAGAAAACTAGAAAGCTTATAGCCTCTAATATAAATTTTAGCACAGATAAAGCTATTAAACAACTCACTAATCAAATTGCTAAACTAAGCATTAACCTCACTGAGAAACAAACTGTTTCTACTTCTAAACTAATCTACTACTTGAATAACTCAAACAGAAACAGATTTGACAACAGTAACTAGCAAGATACTACTTGTTATTATTGTAGAAATAAAGAACATTATATTAAGAGTTGTCAAAAACAAAAAAAAGATCTTTGACATGACTTCTACTCTAACTCTTAATCTAGTCATTATAATAGTTCACATTCTAACAACAACTACAGATCAAATGATCAAAAGGATAATAATTATTATTATAATCATATTTGATTTCAAGAAAGAAACAGATTATATGACAATAACAGGTGCTATGACAACTCTAGGTATAATAATAGAAATAGAAGCCAAGAAAGAAACTATTCAAGAGATAGATATAGAAATAAAAACAGAGATAACAATAGCAGAAGCAGATCTAAAAGCTGATCCTCTACTTCTTACTTCAGAGAAGCCTATTCAGTAGACCTTGTTAATAATTATTATATATATATATTGGTTTTTTTTTTTTTATACAAATGCCATCGGCCAAAACTTTATTAGTATTAATAGTGAGTTAATGATACATATTGTGAAAGTATAACTAGCTACATATACAACTTTAGATTGTCTAATTTAAGTAGTACACTCAAAGGTTCTATACTAGCTACTATACCCGCAATCTATTTGAAGATTACCTATTTAAATCTTCTAGCTCTATGATACTTACTCTTAATCTATTCTTATTTTACCAAAGTTCACCTAACCCTATGCTACTTCTCTCTTTAGAAGATACTCGAGCTGATATTAGTTCACAAACTTTATAATTCAGAGCCTAGGTCCTATTACAAGGTACCCCTTCATCAACTCCCTAATTGATAGGATGCTGTAGTACCTAACTATGCTACACTATATTCTAATTTAGCTTGCATATATCCTTGTTCGATATTCATATAAATCTAGTTCCTACTATAGCTTTCTACTAGATTAGTTATCTGTGCTTTCAAATATCACACAAGATAGACCTTTTTAAATCTAGTTATCATCCAGATTTGTGTTGCCAAAAGTCATCTGTATCTCCAGATATCATATGAAACAGATCCTCTCAAATCTAGTTAGCTGCCAAGCCAAGTTAGTATAGCTATATGACCTCATATAATAGACTTACACATACTTATTCTGCTGATCTTTTCATATACAGATTTCCTAATGAACTTACTCACATCCTAGTTGCTGATCTTTTTGTATGCAGATTTTCTTCTTCAGATCAAACATTAACTGGTATGACTATTAAAATTTGTACTACTTCACCTAACTTAGGATTTCTGCTATGCAGGTTCTCTGTTCATAGATCCTATCAAGATTTATTTGTATAATATTATGTTCTTCAGATGCTCTATCATACTTCCAATATCTGAATAATATTGGTGCAATGTGATTTACAAGGTTACAACTCTCAGAAACAGACAGAGTTTACTGTAAGTTAGATACAAAGGTCTAAGTAATTATTTAATTCTGTTGACAGTGGGATTTGAAACCTAGACCTCTTGCATAGCAGTCTAACAACCTAACTACTACACTAAGATCACTGAACTCAATAATTATGATTTTGAATAATTCAAATCATATTTCTTCAATAAGTCATTGCAAACTGCTATAGAACTCTACTTTGCTACTCTTTCTCCTAATAATACTATCCAAACCTCAACTCATACTACACTAGTAAAATGCAATATTAAAATCAAGAATAAATTCTATCAGGCTATAATTAATAGTGGTGTCTCAATTAGTATGATCTCATATCAAATCATCAAAGAATTAGAACTCAAAATAGATACTTGCTCCTCTAATCTATTTATGTTAGCTACTGGACCTTCTATTAGACTCTTAGGAATAATCAAATGTCTTCCTATAGAAATTGAAGAAATAACTATTCCTCTAGATGTAGAAGTTATGGATACTACCTCTTATTCCCTCTTCCTAGACAATGACTGGTCTCAGAAAGTTGAAGCTACATATAATTAGAAAAATAGTGTCTATACTTTAAAATAGAATAAACAGAAAATTTATGTATCTACTACTAATGAATAATACTAACCTTTACCCACTCAATCTATTGTAAAAGAAAAGCATAAGTTGGATCAATTTGATCAAGAATTCCTATTCTAAAAAGAAGCTTATATTCTAATAGTTGCAAATTCAGAAACTAACAACTAACCTTAGATAACTCTAACTCCTAAACTCAGAAACAGACCTCCTATAAACAATCAATACAAAAGATATAGAAACTGCTATTTAAATGAACATATCTTTGCAAACTGCTCTGATAACTAGTATAATAGATGCAAAAGACTAGAATATATCTCTAAATATTGCTCTTGCAATTCACCTAAGCTAAACTACTATAAAGTATATAATAGTACTGAGCATCAATATGCTGATTGCTCTCATAACTATTGCTATCAATGTGATAAGTTTGAACATATCAGCATCTATTGTCCTCTTGCTTCTCTCAAAAAGAATAATCAACAATATATATGTAGATATAGTCAAAATGAAGTAGAAGATAGATAAATAGTTTTTATAGCTACAAAAGAATAAACTATTGCTATAGATACAAAACTCCTAGATGCCAGAAGATATTCACCTCCTTAATAACATTCTAGTTTGCAAAATTTGTTAGACTGATTTCTACTAACAACTCCCTAGAGAAGACCATGAAGTATAGAATATTTTACTAATAGTAATGGACAAGGCTTTCATACTAAATATACTCTCTGTAAAGAAAAATATATTAGAACCAGAATGCATAAATTGGATACAACTCAAGAAGATTCTTGGTTTTGTAACCTAGAATATTTTTATACATATAAAGCAGCTCAAGATATAGAATAGAACCCTAACTATAATCTATAAACTTGAGTATACTACTACACTGAATTTACTAGAAATACAGAATATATATATGATTTTAATTAAAGTAGAATTTTTCACCTTGCTAAAATTCAGTTAGGTAAAAGCTAACAAGACATCACTAAAGCTTTAGAACTCCAAATAAATGATCAGTCTAATCAGAACTACTCAGATGATGATATTAGCCTTATCATAAGAGCACCTTATATAACTCTTTCAAAAACAAAATATAAAATTTTAGATCGAATCCTACAAGAATCCTTTGACCAATCTCATCTCGAATTCGATCATTACAAAGCAATAGAAAACTTTCAAAAGAATTTTAATAACAAAGTATCTCAATATAAAAGTTGCTTTATGCCTAAGCAAAAAGCAAAGCTTGAACAATATGAAGAATATTGCTAAGAATATTATGAAAAATTAAATCCTAAACCTCAACCAGAACCTGAAGCAAAAACCCTATTCAAAGATCTTTCTACTCAACCTGAATTATCTGTTTAACCTCAAGTTCAACCTAATCTTAACTAAAATAAACTTATTGAATTATTGTAACAACAAGTTAAACAACAAGCCCATATTATTATTCTTTTCCAAGTCTAAGCCAAGACCTTTGAACACTAGGCTCAGACTATTGAAATTCTCTAAAACAAAGTTAATAGTTTTAAAAAATTCTACTAACAAATAGAATATTTATATCAGAAACAATTTCTATAAGTAAATAGTAAACAGCCTATTACTTCAACCTTTTCTTTAAATTTTTAAACTATCTCAAGCAAGATAAAAAACTACTTAGTAATTCATATAAGCTTCTCTTAGAACTTAAAGCTTTAGAATTAGCTCTTAATAATAATTTACAAAAAAAAGTAATATATACACTCTTTTAAGAAATAGCTTCAAAAACAGGAATGTTAATTCTAGATCAAGAAACAAAATTCAAATAATTACTTCAAGAATTTGCAGACCACTTTGCAAAAGATATTACCCAACTAGAAAAAACTAATCTAGTAATATACAAGATATATACTGAAAATATACCCTTAATAAGTTTTCGACCTTATTTAGTACCTATTACTGAATAAGCCTTTATTAATAAAAAAATATAATAGATACTTGATAATAATATAATTAGAAAATTAACTAGCTGTAAGTATCTCTAGTTGTATTAGTTATAAAGAAAAATAAAAAGAAAAGATTTTGTGTAGACTATAGAAAACTTAATGTAATAACTAAAAAGGACTTTTATCTCATTTTCTGCATAAATAAACTTTTAGACTTTCTTGCAGAAGCTATATATTTTTCTAATCTCAATCTTATGAGTCAATATTAGCAAGTAATGATACACCTACAAACAGAGAAAAAATAGCATTTATTACTAAATATAGTACTTATGAGTTTAATATGATACTATTTAGATTGTGTAATGCATTTGCAACTTTTTAATGTTTCATGAATCAGATTTATCAAGGCATAGCCTATAAATATGTTGTTGTTTATTTAAATAATACCAATGTATTATTCAAAATATTTGAAGATCATATTCAATATTTACATGAAGTATTTACTAGAATCAAAAAAGCTAAACTCAAGCTTAACCTAGAAAAATGTATCTTTTAGATGAAATGATTACTTTTCTTAGAATATATTATAGAAGCTAAAGGAATCTTACTAGACACAGAAAAGATTATAGCTGTATAAAATATCCTTCCTCCTACAAATGTCACTCAACTCTGATCATTTCTAGAACTTGCTAGATATTACAAAAGATTCATACAAGAATTTTTTTCTATAGCCTAACCTCTAAATCAGCTATTACATCTAGATACTAAATATGAATAGAATCAACAATAACAAGAAGCTTTTGATAAATTAAAACAGAGATTAGTTACAGCCTCTATTCTAATCTATTCAAATTATAAATCAGAATTTATCCTCTCAACAGATGCCTCTTATGACAAATTTGGAACAACTTTAAGTCAAGTTGCAGAAAATAGAAAAGAACACCTTATTGCCTATACAAGTAAAAGTCTTAAGAAAGAAAAAGTTAACTATGGAGCAACAGAATTAGAATACACTGCTATAGTATGGGCAATAGAACATTTTTATAAGTATTTTGGAACAAATCATTTCACTTTAGTTACTGACTATTCAGCTTTCTAATAGTTAAAATTTTTCTAACCTAAAGGATGATTAAATAGATGGGTGATGAAATTACAACTTTATTACTTTACTGTAATTTATAAACTAGGATGAAAATATTTAAATATCGATACATTTTCTAGACTAAAAACTCAGATATATTTCTATAATTCTAAAGAAATGAATTTAGACCACTACTAAAATCTCTTAGAATATTTAGAAATAAACAAATTTCCTCTTAACTTAACAGACTTTAAAAAACAGATATTGATTAAACAATCTAGATTTATTGAAGTTTTTTTTTTTTTTTTTTTATTAGATTAATAATATTAATTAGAAAAGAAATTAGTATATTTATATAACAAGATGGTATATATATAAAGCTAATATGTATTTCTAAGATACTAATGTTACTAAAGCTATATAATAGTTAGTTATCCAGTATGATATTACACCTTTATTTTCTATTTGTTAGTTAATTTAGACCTAAGTTACTATTAGCTATAGAAGAGAGTGAAGGAAACCTCAAAGAAAGAAGAGAAGGATAATTAGTAAAAGTAGTTAAATATAGAGTAGTTCTGTAGTAGGTATTTTTGAATATAGTTGTCTATGTTGTGATTATAAGATGTAGTATAATTTGGTGAAGTTGAAGTTTGAGAAGAGTAAATTTGTTTTAGATTTTTTTTGGTTTTTTGAGTAATTCCTCAAATGAATTCCTATTCGTGTTGTATTAGATTTCTGGTTTTCCAAATTATATTGTTGAATCAGAAGAGTAAGAAATTTGAGAGATTTTTAAAGAAATTGTTAGTTGATTTTTTGAGTATTAGGTTTATTTGTGTATAACAGTTGATGAGAATTATATCTTGTATAAGGAGTATGAGGGTATTTGTTAAATTTTAGAAGTTGTAACATGAAGTAATTAGTTATAAAATAGTTTGTGATGAAATAGTATTTGTAGGTAATGTATTTAGAGTATTTGTTATTTGATTTAGAAGTATATTTTGTAAGTCTATTGAGTGCAGTGTGCAAGAGAGTAAATGTTCAGTGTTTTTATGTTGATTGCAGAAAGAGCAGTTGGATATAAGATAAAGATATAGGTAGTAGATATTTAGATTTGTCATTGTTAGTAAGTTGTTTAGAATTATTTTGTTTCTAAGTGAGTATAGATTTAAGTTATTGTTTTGTGAGTTAATTATGTTAATAAGTTGAAGAATATTAAATGGTTGTAGACTACGAAAGGTTTTGAGTTGTAAAAGTTTGTTAAAGATTTGAATTAAAATCATATTTGTGTAGAATTTGCAAATTTTGAATAATATAGAAATTTGATTCTATGTGAAGGATAGTGTCAGTTAAAGTGTTCTGTATTTAGTTAAATTTCTTCTTTATTAGTATCTTGTTTGGCAAGAGAATTAGTGATATTATGAAAAGAGTTATTAGAATGTGATTTAACTTTGTGAGTAGTAAATTGAATGTTTTTCTTTTAAATTAAGTAGTTGAGAATATGAACAATATCCTAGTTGTTTGTTTTGGTTTAAGTTGAGTAGTTGTATAGTAAATTGTTATTAAGTATTTGGATTATAGCTATGTTGTAATTTGATAGTAGGGTTAAAAATAGATAGATAAGTATTGCAAGTTTAGCTCTTGTAGAGTTTGGTGCGAATGGTATAGATGTATTGAATTTTATTCTAGTATTATTTTGAAGAATCCAAGTGATGCCTGTTTTGATATTAGGTGTTTAGAAGTTTTTAATTAAGGCATTTATATAAAAATGGAGGTCTGAAGAATTAAGAGATAGAATTTGATTGTGTAAGTTTGTTAGTTAAGTTTAATATATAAGATTTTTGATAGAGTTTTGGATAAGAATTATGTCTAAGAAAAGAATTAGAATGTTTAGTAAAACAGATGTTAGAGGTTTTGTTAGGGAATGATAAATATTTTGCAATGCTTGTAATTCTTGTTAATTTATGCTAAGTTTAAATTAGTTGTTTTCTTTTTGTGTTTTGCATTTTAAGTTGATTGTTTGATTGTAGTTAATCTGTGTTTTAGTAGATGTTGGAAAGATGAGGAATGTATTAGTATTCGTTGAGATGATTTAGTAGTTTTGAAATATTATTTGAGTTTGCGAGTAGTCAATTATTTTTCTAATTTGGATACTAGGAAGTGATATATAAAGAGTCCAGAAGTTTTTGTTTGGGTTTTGCAATGTAATAAGATCGAGTGTATTTAAAAAAGAGTTTGTTAGTTCAAGGTTTAGGTTGGGCCAAATCTCAAGTATTGGAAGTGTAGTTATTTGGTTTGTTATATATTTGTACCATTTTTGTATTGGCACTTAGAGAGATTTGTGGGTTCGAAAATAGATATTTTTCTATAGGAGTAGGTATTTATTATCTGCTATGAGTAGTTGTTCGAGAAAGAGAATTTGATTATTTTTGAGACTGAGTATTGTTGCAGTGTTTGGATTTGGAAGGAAGTTGTAAATAGAATTTAATTTTTGAGTTTGGTCATAGTGTTGTGAATTTTTGAAGTATGAATTGTTTAATGAAATGTTGTTTTTAAATATGGAGATTAGTTGATTAATAATTGTGAAGTTTTAGGTTTTCCTTTGGTTAGAAAGGATAGTCTTTTTTGTTAATATTAGTTGCCATATCTTAGTTAGCCATTCATTAATGTGAGCTTGTGTAATTTGAGTAAGAAGTATATTTGAATTCAGATATCTGTTTATGTTGCTACTATTTGTTAAGAGTAGGAGCTTATTTAAAGTAGGTATATTGAGTAGTTGAGGGTTTGTGAGGATATCATTATTAGTATTAGTTGGTAAGCATAGTATGTGTTTAATACTTTTGGTAAGAGTGCTTGATAGTTAGTTAATTTTTTTCTGAGAGAGAAAGCAAATTTGTAGGAGATATTCAATAAACAGTAATAGAATGAGTTGAACAACCTTGATATGTAGATTGGAAGAAGTTTTTTGTATTGAATAAGATGAGTAAATTGGTTAATTTTGTTTGTAATTATGTTTATTATTGGTTTGGATAAACCATTTCCATCCAGAAATATGTTAAGATATCTAATTGTTTCACTTGGTTTACATGGTAGGATAGATTGATTTTTGAAGGTTATAGATTGGTTTGGTAGAGTATTATTGAATTGAGAATTTTTTGTTTTGGATTTTGAAATGTGGAGAAGATCTGATTTTAGAGGATTGATTTGAATATTATTTAGTTGATATAGATCTGAAACATCTTGGAGAACTTCTTGAAAGTCTGTTTTGGATTCACAGTACCAAACTGTATCATCCATAAATGCAAGAAGAGGTATTGTAATGAATGTAGTATGGGATAAAAAAACTTTCTCAAGTGGTGAATTGGTTGTGATTTTGAGAAATTTAGATTTGTATTTATTGTTTATATAGCTGAGTATAGAATTGTAGTAGAATTTCTAGAGGAGTAGAGAGAAGGTTTTATCTTGTTCAATACCTGAATAAAGAGTAATAGGGTCAGTAGGTCTATATGCAGAAATTGTTCTGGCTTTCCTGTCTTGGTGTAGGAATTGAATAAAGTTAAGAGCATTTTGAGATTTTGTGATTTTGAGCTGCATAATTATATATTCAGTTAAATAGAAGTAAAAGTAGTAATTTTGGCATTGAGTATTAGTTTTAACTTTGTTTGCTTCACAAATAAATTTCTTTACTTGATTTGCAAGTTTATCAAGTATTTGTAAAAGAATTTTCTTTTTGAGTGATACTTCATATTTTTTTATCTATTTCAAAAATTGAAGTATCAATATTAGAAGTTTTTCATATTTTATAGTTGGTAGAAAGGAAAACAGATTTTGAATGTTTGATTATATCTTTAAATAGTTTAGTAGAGTTATAATATTTTTTAAGTTTTAGAGTTGTGTTGTTTTGGTTAGGGTCTTTAGTCAAGTATTTGTATATTCATTTGTGCAAGTTAGGATATAATAGTTTGTATAGCAAGAGGCTTCATTTTAATAGTCTCTTAATAAAGCTAGTTTTCTAAATTCATATTTTTCTAGTAGAAGTTTAGTTAGATAGAAGATAAAATATTGATAAATTTGATATTTGAGATAGAAAAGAGTTTTTTGTTTATCGATTGTTGTTGTAAATTGTCTCATATAAGCTAAAAAGATTTTTTTAAATTATTCTGTTAAGTAATCAAGAGAGTTTTTTAGAAAGGGTATATTAAAGTTTTCCAAGAAGAGAGTTTTAGGAAGGTTGAAGGAAAGTTGTATATTAAATCATAAGTCTGAAAAGATTGTAAAATATTATGCATTTTAGTTGAAAGCTTTAATTTTTGAATTAATTTTAAATTTCTTAGGTCTGAGTTTAAAGTCTTCATTGAATTTGATATAATTTATTGGTTGATATTTGTTTATTAAGTAGAGATAAAGTCTTGCTATATTAAGACAAATTTGAAGCTGGTTTTCTATTTTATATGGAGGAATAGTAATAGGTAAAGCAAAAATCTCTCTATAATTTAGTTTGGTAAATAGGATAGTAGTAAATTTGAGGATAAGATTTTTAAAAGTAGTTTCTTGAAGATCAAAATGAATAGTTGCAATTAAGTTAGTATATAGATTTGTTTTATAAATTAGATCTGTTAGAAATTTTAACTGTTGGCTTGCTATTAAGTAGATGAGATATTTGAATGACATTTTTTCAGAAGAGAAGTTGGTTAGAATTAATTTGATAAAGTTGAAAAGTTCAAAAGAGAGTTTTGTTTGAAGTTTTGTATTAGTTTTTATTTCATCTGTTATAAAGTAGTTAGCTAGCCAGTCAAAAGTTAGTTTAGATTTAGTTTGTTTAGATTTGAGATGTTTGATTTAGGTTTGTTTTGTTATTGTTTTTTAGATTGTTTGAAAAGTTTGATTAAGAAGTATTTAAAAAAGTCATTTTTTAATTCTTTTGTTAAGAGAGATATTTTAAGTATGTAGAAAATAGTATATTAGTTTTGAGTGAGTAGTTGAGTTTGGTTTATAGATTTAAGATTAATTGATTGTAAATATTGTGTGCAAGCTCTGTAAATTAGTTTGTCTTTAAATAAAGCTGCCTTAGTGTAGTTCAAAGCATGTTTCAAGTCTTGGAGATAAATACAAGAGATGTTTTTGTTATTATAGAATACAAGTATAGTAGTATTAAGAGTATGAGATAATTTCAGATAGTGTACAATCAGTTTGGAAGAGTAAAAAAAGAATTTTAGAATTAGAAAAGTCTTGTTTTTTTAGAATAGATGAAAATAGTAGTTTGTCAGTTATTCTATTAAAATGTTTAGCTAAAATGTTAGGAGAAATATCTATTGAAGTTTGAGAAGTAGTAGCTGTATGAAAAATTTTGTAGTAGCATGAAGTGAAACTAGTATAATATTTGTTGCAGAGGCAGATTGCAATTTAAGGTTGAGTTGGTACTTTAAAGTAATATTGTTTTTTTATGTTAGCTTTACAAGTTATTAGTTGTATCCTTGCAGAAAGAACATATAGAAATTTCTTTTTTAGCTCAGATATACTAATACTATAGTAGTTCTTGTATTTGCTATAGAAGTAGTCAATATTATAGGAATCAGATTTGGTATTTGAAAGAGTTAGTATTGTTAGTAGAAAAGTATTTTAACTTAAACAAAAAATATTAGATTTTTAGAAGATATGATAAATAAGAAGATAAAAGTTAGATAATTAGATTATAGTTATAAAAAATATAAAAAGTGATAATTAATAGGTATAATAATTAAAAATTGTTATAAGGTAATAATTATAGAGTATGATAAGAAGATATATATTACAGGTATAATATGATTATTAATATATATTACTAGTATAATGTATTTAATTTAGATTTTGTTAAAAATAGATTAGGTTTAATTGATTTAAAAATAGAATTTGTATAGGACTAATTTGAAAAGTTGTTATAATCTGATTTGTAATTTTTTTAATTTGTATTTAATTAAAATTAGCTTAATTTGGTCAGCTAATGTAGGTCAATACAAGGTTTGACTTTTACAAATTTGAGAATTTATTAGATTATCAAAATTAGAGATTTTTAGAACAAGAAATAATATTTTTTTGGCATTTTTTGAAATTTTTTTTCTGTTTTAGATGATAGAGAGCTTAATTTTAAAGCTATTTTGATAAAATATAGCTTGTTATAACTGGGAGGACCAGGTCAGCAACTTTGCTTAAGAGCCTAAGATATGTTTAGAAGGTAGTTTTTAAGTAAATATCAAGTATTCAGAGCAGATATTTTATTTTTTATTTATAGTAATAAAATATTAACAAAGAGGCCTAAAATCTTAAAACTAGGCTGTTTAAATATAAAATCTAGTGCTGAGTAAGTTTACTTAAGAGCATTTACTCAGTTTAATTAATAAAAAGTTGAAGAAAATTAATTTTTGTAAAAAAATTTGTTAGTTAAATTTGGTACAAGTGATGTACAGATTAAGTTCGCTAGTTTTTCTTCTATTTTTATTTAAAAAGCTAATTATGAATTGTATAATAATTTTATTTATAAATATCTAAAATATTTTTTACTATTAAATATAAATAATAAGGTAACTCTTTCTATAGATCACTTATACCAAAACCTCTTGTAAACATTTTATTATTACTCAAAATTCTATTAAATAAACTATACTTGGGCCACTATGTAAAGTTGTTCATAGCAAAATTTTACTTCAGGGCAGCCTAGTTTTATCTCTTCTGGACTTTTCTTTACAGAGATATTAAATATTTTCTATTTTTTTAATTTTTTTAAAATATCTTAAAATTTCATTAAGTAAACAACTTCTGGACTTCTAAGTAAAGTTGTTAAGCACAAAATTTTATATCTAGTGGTCAAGTTTTATAACTTTTAGACAAATTTTATAAAGATATTATATATTTTTGTTTCACTCTTATTTACTTAAATATTTCAAAACTTTACTAATATAACAACTCTTGAAATTAAAAGAGTTAGATTCTTCTAAGTCAGGGCTTTATTTTTATATAAATTTTATCAAAAACGGGTTAAAACTTACTGAATTATTACTAAAAACCTATTTAAAGGCTCTTTAATTTCTTGTAGATCACTTAGAATCTATCTGTAGCAATTTCAGAAAATTTACTAGCTTGCTTGAGATTTTTTACTTTTTTTTCTAACCTCAAACAAATTCAGATTACAGGATTCTGCTTACAAGATTTGGAAATTTTATTGGTTATCTGAAAAATTTATTAGCCTTTCTAAAAATCTCAAATTATACAACTAATTTTGATCTATTTCTATCTGTTTCTTTTGCAAAAGATAATTAAAACCCAAAACTACTAGAATATTCTCTTGTAATAATAAACCAATATCTACAAAATGTCTACTTTAACCTCAACTAAACCAGATACTATCAACTTGGACTTCTTTTATACTAAATACCCTAGTAGCTTTGATATTGCTTTTCTCGAAGAAAGTTCAACTACTCCATATTCAATTCCTGCAAAAAGTACACTTTTAGCCTATGTTACTAAAATTTTCCAAAGTGATAACAAGGTTACTCACTTTATTAAAGCTTCTCCAACTACTACTACTGCCTTTTGCCTTGGTAATAAATATCATATCAAATTTATTACTACTAGCAACAAATCTTTCAAGCTAGTTTATACTTACTTTATTTTTTTTGTTGCTAATACTAAAAACAAAAATACTCAAAAAATGCTACAAAGCATTGCTACATCAACTAACAATATTTCTCCTTTATCTACTCCAGTTACTTATCAATATTCTTGTCAAAAATATCAACAACCAATTTCTTACAAAGTTACAAACAACTAACATAAGCTTAGCAATGATGCAACTTTCAAAAACAACAATACTTTTTATTATACCTGTTTAATACCTGAAGTTGCTGAAACTTCTACATCAACTAGCATTTATGCAACATCCTCAACTTCTCTAATAAATTATATTGCTACTAGTAAAAATCTCTTAGCAACATTCTAACAAAATCAAACAAAACCTATCACTACTTCTATTATCTCAACAATAGCCTTACTTAATACTCAACCAAAAACTACATCTCCTACTTTAACAATATTAATTCCTACAAACAATACTTCTTCAAATATGGAAATTAATATTCCTACAACTTTAACTACTGAAACTGAACAACTAAATCTATCTCCTAAAACTCTCTTGCCAACTCATACCAATATACTATCTATTCTATTATCACTAACTATTCAGCAAATTAATCAAACTACTAAAATTTTTACTGAAAACTTTTTTCAAAATATGGATATTGATGACTCCTTATAACATTTAAACAACTCTACTCCTATTGTTAAAGGAAAAAATAAGAAGCTAAATACTATATCAACTAGTAACCTAAAACAAAAATCTGAAACTTAAAACAAACAGTCTAAAGCACTTTTCAATTGGTTTAAACATTTTCCTATTACTAAGGAAATGAAAAAAATTAAAAAACTTGAAACTTCTTTATCATTTCAAGTTTTTGAATTTCTCAGAAACCAACTATACAACTTTACTCCTGGTAAAGAAATTAAACTAGCAACAGTAAATTGAAAAGCTCTTAAAACTAGTTTTTATAATGCAATTCGAACTATGGCTAGCTAACACTCTAAATTTTTAACTGACTTAATATATATTTCAAATCTAACTATTAGCAGAGAAGCTACAATTCTCTTTGAAATATTAGAATCAACACTTAATAAATTAATTCACAAATTTACTACAATTCTTTTTACCAAAATGAATTATACTAAAATATTTGCATTATCTTTAACTATTCTACCACATATAAACAAAAACTATATTCACTTTTGTCTTAATATAGCAAGGATCCATTTACACCTTGATGACATCTATGAATACCAAACAATTGATCATATCAAGTTTGCTAAGGACTTTCAACTCAGACCTAAAAGATTTGTAATCTCTTCATCAACTATTAGTACTAATAAAAAAGAATCCTATCTCACAATTAAACATGATAAAAAATTTAATATTCATCTTTACCTAAAATACTTTTTCTTGAAAAATTTAACATTCCTTCTCTTAAAAATTCTTTAGAGCACTTCAACAAATAGTTTGAAGAATTCTTTACAATCTATGACCATCAATTTGATGAACCTCTAAACAAAACAAAAGTTCATAATACTCTAAAATACTAATTTCGACAACAATTCATCTTCTAATTAACAAAACTTTTACCCCAAAAATATGATATTTCAGAACTACAAATATTTCAGGAAAGAAGAGATGAAAGTACTAGATATGCTAACTTTCATATATTAATATGCAAGGATGAAGAATATATACTTCTTACTAACAAACAACATAACTTTTCTAATGTTTTTAAATAAGTATTAGAATATTCATATGAACTTTATTCAAAAAAAGATAATGAGATTTGGAAACAACCAACTTTTGATGACTTTCCTTTTGAAAAAAAGGAAGAGTATAAAGCTACATTCAAAAGATCTATCTCTATTCAACTACTCAATAAACTTGCTAACTAAGCAGAAAAGAAAATATGTGAACTAAACAAAGTAGCAACAAATGCTGGATACAGAAGTTACTACTTCTATAAATATCTTGAACTATACTATGAAGTTGCACTTCAAAACTCTAATCTCAAAGACTTAACAAAGCAACAAGTTATTGACAAACTACTTACAGAAGTAGTTGATACTTTTATGCTTGCAAAAGTTATTATCTACTTTGATATTATTTAAAACCAAACCATATCATACTCTGATATTGTCAAATATTTTAAAGACAAAGCATATCCTTTAGCTGACAATATGATAAAAGAAAAATTTCAAATTAACTTCCAAGAACTAACTGCTTTAGAAGACTTTCTCTTCTTACTCTCTTCTTTTTAATAAGGTCTTTTATATATATAGATGCAACTACTACCTCAAAATTAAACCTTCCTCTTACTATTAGTAAGCCAATTCTTGAGGAGAATGATGTAAGTTAGCAGGTAATAAAGTCTATTTATGTGGCAACTCAAATAAATGACAGTTAGACTCAATGTACAGAGCAGACTTTTGAGTTTAGCATAGCTATAAAAACTGATTATATGTGAGTGCATATATAGAAGACCTTCTAGTGCTTCCAATTTCAATATCTTTAAAATCATTTGAAGCACTAACCTGTTACAACATATTTCTAAAATTTTACGATATTGATCTACTAAAATCTGATCAAACTATTAGATCATTTATGAAATATCTAAAAGAAAAACAATTTTCAAAACCAACAAGATTCTCAATTAACAAACAACTTATCGAAGCCTATATATATCTTTCTTGTAATGATAATATCCTCCCAAACTACATACTACTTAACCTCTTTTCTCTTCCTTAATATTATAATACTCTACTTAGAACTTTTACAAACCTTAAACTTCCTAATTTCAATAATAACTTAAATATTTCTAACTTAACAACAAATTCTTCTAAAAACTCTACCATACAAACATCTACTAACACTAATATTAATAATACTAACAACTCTCTCTTCCTTAACATCGTAACTCATAATATTAGAGGTTACAATAACTCTCTTAAAAAACAACTCTAGGAAGACTTCTGCTTTCTTCATAACTACAATATTATCAGTCTAACTAAAACTAAACTTAAGAACTCTACATCAAAATTCTTTAACACCCAATACTTTACAAACCACCTATCAAATTCTGCAACTTTTATGGAAGAAACTGGAATAATACTATCAAACAAACTGATACTACATATTCATAAAATTTTTAAACATGAAGGAAGTGCAATTGCTATTGACCTTTTTTTCAAATATGATTTTAAATTTAGAATAATTTTAGTATATCTGTCTTCTACAGATATATCACATAGAAACTCTACACAAACCAAAGTCAGCCAATAGATTCAACAAGCATTAAGCTAACAACTCTACCCAATAGTATTTGGAGATTTTAATATAGATATCTCTACAACAAGTTTAAATAGCTCAAAATCTAGACTCATTAACTTCCTTACAAGTAACAATTTATATAACCTTACTAACTATACTTCAAATATATCTCACACATGGCACAACAATCAATTACAAACTAGAATTAATTATATATAGTATTATGAATTCTTAATACTATATTTACAAAAGTTTAGCCTAGTAGAACCTTCAACATCTATATGAAGTAACCATATGATATTTGTATTTTCATGGCTATTTCTTCATGCTAACTTATCTAAATATAACAAAAAATTCAAAGCAAACAGAAGAATTTTTGATTATAGCTCTATGAACAAAGAAACTTAGGAAGAATTTATAAACTAAGTTAATTACAACTTAAACCAAAATAACATCCTACTTGAATTAGATACTAATAATTCTCTCAAAACATACTAGCATAAAATCCAAATAAGTATTATTTCTGCTGCTCTCAAAATAATATCTAACAAAAAAATTAAATTCCAGAATTTTCACCATACTCACTCACAAAAAGCTACACAACTTCATTAAGCTTTAAAACTAACAGGACAAATTATTCATTAAGTAAAATATGTATTTAATAACAAGCTTCCAATCCCAATTAGCATCCTACTTCTAATTAACAAAATTAATCAACAACAAAATCTTAATATTGACAATATCCCTTCTAACAACTATGAAATTCTAACATGGCTTAACAATACACAAACATATTAGAAAAGTCTATATAAAGCCTAAGAAACAGAAAACTCTATATATATCTGTTAACAGATTAATGCAGCAACTGAAAAAAGATGCTCAGATTTTCAAACATAGCCAACAAAAATAATTAATAGTATTCTGAATAGATATACTGATAAAGTCTCCCTCAGTCTTCTGGCTTTCTGGTAATTTTAATTGTGTTGAGGTTTTTTTCTATTCTTCTGGATTTTACTAATTAATTTTCTTTGTCTTTAGGTTTTCAGCAATTTCTGGTGAAATTTCTTGTAGTCTCTCCAGGTCTTCTGGCTTTCTGGTAATTTTAATTGTGTTGTTAAGGTTTTTTTATATTTTTCTGATTTTACTAATTAATTTTCTGTCTTTAGGTTTTTCAGTGATTTCTGATGAAATTTCTTATAGTTTCTAGTCTTCTGGCTTTCTAGTAATTTTAATTGTATTGTTTAGGTTTTTTTCTATTCTTCCAGATTTTACTAATTAATTTTCTTTGTTTTTAGATCTTTTGGCGATTTCTGGTGAAATTTCTTGTAGTCTTCTCCACTCTTCTAGCTTTCTGGTAATTTTAATTGTGTTTAGAATTTTTTCTATTCTTCTAGATTTTACTAATTAATTTTCTTTGTCTTTAGGTCTTCAGCGATTTCTGGTAAAATTTCTTGTGGTCTCTTCTAGTCTTCCAGCTTTCTGGTAATTTTAATTGTGTTGAGGTTTTTTTCTATTTTTCTGAATTTTACTAATTAATTTTCTTTGTCTTTAGGTCTTCGGTGATTTCTGGTGAAATTTCTTGTAGTCTTTCCTAGTCTTCTGGCTTTCTGGTAATTTTAATTATGTTGTTGAAGTTTTTTTATATTCTTCCGAATTTTACTAATTAATTTTCTGTCTTTAGGTCTTTTAGCGATTTCTGGTGAAATTTCTTGTGGTCTCCTCTGGTCTTCCAGCTTTTTGGTAATTTTAATTGTGTTATTTAGGTTTTTTTTTATTCTTCTAGATTTTACTAATTAATTTTCTTTGTCTTTAGGTCTTTCAGCGATTTCTAATAAAATTTCTTGTGATCTCCTTTGCTCTTCTAGCTTTCTGGTAATTTTAATTGTGTTTAGGATTTTTTCTATTCTTCTGAATTTTACTAATTAATTTTCTTTGTCTTTAGATCTTTAGTAATTTCTGGTGAAATTTCTTGTAGTCTTCTGACTTTCTGGTAATTTAATTGTGTTAAGGTTTTTTTCTATTCTTCCAGATTTTACTAATTAATTTTCTTTGTCTTTAGGTCTTCAGTGATTTCTGATGAAATTTCTTGTAGTCTCCCCTGGTCTTTTGGCTTTCTGATAATTTTAATTGTATTAAGGTTTTTTTCTATTCTTCTGAATTTTACTAATTAATTTTCTGACTTTAGATCTTTTAGTAATTTTTGATGAAATTTCTTGTGGTCTCCTCTGGTCTTTTGGCTTTCTAGTAATTTTAATTGTATTGTTTAGATTTTTTTCTATTCTTCTGTATTTTACTAATTAATTTTCTTTATCTTTAGGTCTTTCAGCGATTTCTGGTAAAATTTCTTGTAGTCTTCTCCGGTCTTCTAGCTTTCTGGTAATTTTAATTATGTTAAGGTTTTTTTCTATTCTTCTGAATTTTACTAATTAATTTTCTTTGTCTTTAGGTCTTCAGTAATTTCAGGTAAAATTTCTTGTGGTCTCCTCTGGTCTTCTGGCTTTCTGGTAATTTTAATTGTGTTGTTGAGGTTTTTTTATATTCTTCTGGATTTTACTAATTAATTTTCTGTCTTTAGGTCTTTTAGTGATTTCTGATGAAATTTTTTGTAGTCTTCTCTGGTCTTCCAGCTTTCTGGTAATTTTAATTGTGTTGTTTAGATTTTTTTCTATTCTTCTGGATTTTACTAATTAATTTACTTTGTCTTTAGGTTTTTTAGCGATTTCTAGTGAAATTTCTTGTAGTCTCCTCCGGTCTTCTGACTTTCTGGTAATTTTAATTGTGTTTGAATTTTTTTCTATTCTTCTGAATTTACTAATTAATTTTCTTTGTCTTTAGGTTTTTGGTAATTTCTAATAAAATTTCTTGTAGTCTCTCCTGGTTTTCTGGCTTTATAGTAATTTTAATTGTATTAAAGTTTTTTTCTATTCTTCTGAATTTTACTAATTAATTTTCTTTGTCTTTAGGTCTTCAGCGATTTCTGGTAAAATTTCTTGTAGTCTCCTCCAGTCTTCTGGCTTTCTGGTAATTTTAATTGTATTAAGGTTTTTTTCTATTCTTCCGAATTTTACTAATTAATTTTTTGTCTTTAGGTCTTTCAATAATTTCTGGTGAAATTTCTTGTAGTCTCCTCTGGTTTTCTAGCTTTCTAGTAATTTTAATTGTACTAGTTTTTTTTTTCTGTTCTTCTGGTTTTACTAATTAATTTTCTTTAGTTTTTGAGTTTTTTGTTTTTTTCTGGTCTTTCGGCATTTCACTGGTATGCTCTTCAGGTTTTCCTGCATTTGAACTGTTTTTGGGTCTTTTGATATTTTACTGGTGAATTTTCTTGTAGTCTTCTAGTTCAAAGGACTATAAGAAGATTCTCCAGTAAAATGCTGAAAATGGTCTTCAGTTAATATTTTACTGGTAAATTATATAGTTTCTTTCTTCAGGAATTTTGGTGTTTATTAGCAAATTTTTTATAGTTTTTAGTTTTATTAGTAAATTTTCTTGTGATCATGTTTTTTCTTTACATGTATATTAAGATTTTAAAGTTTATATTATATGATTTTGATTATCTAGCTAAGAGGTTGTTATAAAATTACATTTTGAATTATTTATAATTTTTTTAAAGTTAAATAAATTAAATTTTATTTTATTTATAAAATATTTTATTAAAAAATTGTATATAAAAATAAAAAAATATATAAAATTTAAAATATATAATATTGTTTTATTTTATTTAGATTTTACTAGTTTAATTATAGTAGGCATTGAGCAAAGATCATCTTTTTTACTAGGATTTTGTATATAATTTCTTATTTGTTCATATAGATATCATTGTTGTTCAGCACTTAAATCTGATAATTTTTTTTCAACTAATAGGTTTAAATTATCTGATTTGGTTTTTTCAATTTGTATTATAGTTTTTTCTCCATATGATGATGTGCTAATTTTAATATTTCCTTGATATAAACTATTAAACTCAAAATAGTATTGTTTTAAAATATTTAGAATTGTTGTAAATCTTTGTTTTAACTAATTTGTCTATTCATAAAAATGTACTAATTGATTTCCATTATTATCAAAAATTGTTTGTGCAATATTATATCTACTAGAAGTTAAATTTTGAATTATTTTAATTAAATCTTCAAGATTATCTACTTCAGATTTTCGTAAAAGTAATTTTATAAGACCAAAAAATCTATTTGAACTAAATTTAGTATATTCTGCAACTATAAAACAATAAGTTATACTATCATGCAATCCTGTTAATACTCTTCAAGCTAAATATTCTATCATAACATTATTCTTATTTTGATCAGAACAGTTGTCTGCATGAATTACTAAGTTTTTTTCTCCTAAGCTATGTAATTCAAAGTAATTATGTACTAAAGAAATAATAGTATCTGCATCTTTACTAACTAATTCACTTTCTTTAATAAGATAATTTACCTAAAAATTATATTTTATAATTTATATTAGTTAATTTTATATAAAATAAATTAATAATAAAAATTTAATTTTTACTTGACGTGGAAATACATTATCACATATTCCAAATAAATAAACTTTATATAAAGATTTAAAATAAATTTCACCCTAATTATATAAAATAATTTAATAAATTTTTAATTCAATTATTATTTTATATTTATAATAAAAACTTACTTCTTGTTGAGAAGAATATGGTAATTGAATTTGTTGTACATAATTCCAAGAAAGATGAGTTGTAATATTTAAAGAATTAGGTTTTCCAGGATGTACTAAATTACTAATTCCAAATTTTTGAATATCTTTATATACAATATTAATATAATTTCTATTAAATTTAAATAAATTAATTAATATTATTTAAATGATAAATAATATAAATATAAATAAAATTATTTACTTATAATTTTCTCTTTCTTTATGTGCCTATTTAATATGTTTATACCATTCTAATACTTTAGTTTCTTTTTCTTCAACTATCCAATAATTTGCATTAAATCGCATATCTTTATATTTTAAACACAAATCACTTCTAGGAGTTAACTTTTTAATATGTAGTAAATTTTTTTTTCAAATTCTGTTAAATGTTGTATAACTAACTCTATATTCATCATTATTTTCAGTTGCTTCTAAATATTGTGTATGTAAAAATAAATAAGTTATATCTCTAACAAATATATAATAGTACTAGTATTATCACAAAAACTTCGTCCTATAAAATTTATATAAATTAATAAAAAATAATTAATTAAAATTAATTTAATAATTATAATACCTAGAGAAGGCAAACCATTTTGTTTTGCATAATTTGCTATAAAAGTAATTACACTTAATACTATTTTAAATGATATTGCTTGATTTTCTTTTCTTATTTTAGACTTTTTTCTTAAATTAATATCATTTTCTACAAAGTGTTCTCTTAAATTTTTCCATCTTTTATCTCCAAGTCCATAAATTGTTTTAAAAGCATTAAAACAAATTGATTTTCTTTCAAAAATATATCTGTAGAAAGTTTAGTTTTTTTTAAATTTCTAACTATATCAGATCGTTTAGTAGCAGAAATAATACCTAATAAATATATATCCTGAAAAGATTTAGAAAGGTTTTTAAAATTTATATGTCTGAATAAAGCTACTGAATAATCACATTGAGTTTGTAAACAATTTTTTTCACAACATCTTTTATCATAAGATTCTTTAAATTTATTATTTTGTAATAAATTTATTTCATTTTCTAAATTTTGATTATCATCATCATGATTTTCTAAAATATCTTTTGTTTTATAATATAATATTTTAAACTTAGAAATTTCTTCTTCAGACCAAGATTTATTTTCTAAAAGATTATTTTCTAAGAATTCTTGAATTTCAGAATTATCTAATAAAGACAAATTATTTTCTTCATCTAAATATTGAAATTGTAAATTTGAAAAATCAGTTTGTAATTGTATATTTTCTTTATGAGTTTCTTCAAAAATATTTTTGTTTAAAAAAAAGTTGGTCATTTTTGTAAAATAAAATTTAAATTTTAAGTAAAATTAAATTTAAATAATTTTAAATAAGGATTTAATTATTTTGCGCAGGTGCGTTGTAATGCATCCACCTGATTGTATAATGTGAAAATTAAAACAAACCCTTTTTGCATTAGTTTAGGGTTAGGGTCAGGGCTACATTAGGGTTAGGAAAGGGCAATAGTGAAACACTTCTAACCCAAAATTTTGCAAGGAATTTTTTTTATTAGAATGCGAAAGGAGGTTTCATAAACGAAAAATTGAATTACAGGCAATTTCTTTAAAAAATTGCTATTGTTTTGATTTTCACATTACACATGATTTTGAATTCTGATTGGTCGATCAGGGGGTGCGTTATAATGCACCTGTATTAAATTATATAATCCTTTAAATAAATATTCTGTATTTATATATTTAAAGTATTAGAAATATACAAATTTGACTAATTAGATTATATAAGAAAATAATAGTAAAACACTAAAAGAACAATACAACTAAAAAAAAATTACTGCAGTTTCTATAAATGCATATAATATAATAAAAAAACTCTATTGTTTCATATCTTAATAATCATTTTAACACAATCAATCATGCAATATTATACAAAAAAATATGTATATTTCTCATTTATAAATTAACTAAATTTAGACAAAATTTAAACTAATTAAAATTTGAACATTATTTTATAACAAACTATTACTATGACAATCCCATAACCAGCAATTTAAAATTGATCACACAATAGACTTTATATACTATAAAAATTCAATACACATGTAAAGAAAAAAACATAACCACAAGAAAATTCACTAATAAAACTAAAAACTATAAAAAATTTGCCAATAAATACCAAAATTCCTGAAGAAAGAAATTATATAATTTACTAGTAAAACGTCAACTGAAGACCACTTTCAGCATTTTACTAGAGAATCTTCTTATAGTCCTCTGAACTCGAAGACCACAAGAAAATTCACCAGTAAAACATTGAATAATCCAAAAATAGTTCAAATGCAGGAAAACCCAAAGAGTAAATTAGTGAAATGCTGAAAGATTAGAAAAAAACAAAAAACTTAAAAACTAAATAGTAAAGCTGGAAGAACAGAAAAAAAAAAACTAGCACAATTAAAATTATCAAAAAGCTGGAAGACCAGGAAAGACTACAAGAAATTTCACCAGAAATCATCGAAAGACCTAGAGACAAAAATTAATTAGTAAAATCTGGAAGAATAGAAAAAAACCTCAACACAATTAAAATTACTAGAAAGCTAGAAGACTAGAAGAGACCACAAAAAATTTTTCAAAAATCACTGAAAACCTAAAGACAAAGAAAATTAATTAGTAAAATTCAGAAGAATAGAAAAAAACTTCAACATAATTAAAATTACCAGAAAGCTGGAAGACCAGAAGAGACCATAAGAAATTTCACCAGAAATCGCTGAAGACTTAAAGACAAAGAAAATTAATTAGTAAATTCAGAAAAATAGAAAAAAACCTCAACACAATTAAAATTACCAGAAAGCTGGAAGACTAGAAGAGACCACAAGAAATTTTACCAGAAATCGCTGAAGACCTAAAGACAAAGAAAATTAATTAGTAAAATCTAGAAGAATAGAAAAAATTCTAAACACAATTAAAATTACCAGAAAGCTAGAAGAGTGGAGAAGACTACAAGAAATTTCACCAGAAATCGCCAAAAGATCTAAAAACAAAGAAAATTAATTAGTAAAATCTGGAAGAATAGAAAAAAACCTAAACAATACAATTAAAATTACTAGAAAGCCAGAAGACTAGAGACTATAAGAAATTTCACCAGAAATCACCGAAAAACCTAAAGACAGAAAATTAATTAGTAAAATCAGAAGAATATAAAAAAACCTTAACAATACAATTAAAATTACCAGAAAGCCAGAAGACCGGAGGAGACTACAAGAAATTTTACCAGAAATTTCTGAAAACCTAAAGACAAAGAAAATTAATTAGTAAAATTCAGAAGAATAGAAAAAAACCTCAACACAATTAAAATTACTAGAAAGCTAGAAGACCAGAGGAGACCACAAGAAATTTTACCAGAAATCGCTGAAAGATCTAAAGACAAAGAAAATTAATTAGTAAAATCTAGAAGAATAGAAAAAAACATAAACAATACAATTAAAATTACCAGAAAGCTAGAAGACCAGAGAAGACTACAAGAAATTTTATCAGAAATCGCTGAAAGACCTAAAGACAGAAAATTAATTAGTAAAATTCAGAAGAATATAAAAAAACCTCAACAACACAATTAAAATTACTAGAAAGCCAGAAGATCAGAGGAGATCACAAAAAATTTTACCAGAATTCGCTGAAGACCTAAAGACAAAGAAAATTGATTAGTAAAATTCGGAAGAATAGAAAAAACCTAAACACAATTAAAATTACCAGAAAGCCGGAAGACCAGAGAAGACTACAAGAAATTTCACCAGAAATTGCCGAAGACCTAAAGACAAAAAAAATTAATTAGTAAAATTCAGAAGAATAGAAAAAATCCTAAACACAATTAAAATTACCAGAAAGCTGGAAAAGCAAAAGAAACCACAAGAAATTTCATCAGAAATCACTAAAAGACCTAAAGACAAAGAAAATTAATTAGTAAAATTCAGAAGAATAGAAAAAAACCTAAACAATACAATTAAAATTACTAGAAAGCCAAAAGACTGGAAGAGACTACAAGAAATTTCATCAGAAATCGCTGAAAGACCTAAAGACAGAAAATTAATTAGTAAAATCAGAAAAATATAAAAAAACCTCAACAACACAATTAAAATTACCAGTAAGCCAAATGACCAAGGGAGACCACAAGAAATTTCACTAGAAATCGCTGAAGACCTAAAGACAAAGAAAATTAATTAGTAAAATCTGGAAGAATAAAAAAAAATCTCAACACAATTAAAATTACCAGAAAGCCAGAAGACTGAAGAGACCACAAGAAATTTCACCAGAAATTGCTGAAGACCTAAAGACAAAGAAAATTAATTAGTAAAATTTGAAAGAATAGAAAAAATCCTAAATACAATTAAAATTAACAGAAAGCTGGAAGACCAGAGAAGACTACAAGAAATTTCACCAGAAATCGCTGAAAGACCTAAAGACAAAGAAAATTAATTAGTAAAATCTGGAAGAATAGAAAAAAGCCTAAACAATATAATTAAAATTACCAGAAAGCTAGAAGACTAGAAGAGACTACAAGAAATTTTACTAGAAATCGTTGAAAGATCTAAAGACAGAAAATTAATTAGTAAAATCTGGAAGAATATAAAAAAACCTCAACAATACAATTAAAATTACCAGAAAGCCAGAAGACCAGGGGAGACTACAAGAAATTTTACCAGAAATCGCCGAAGATCTAAAGACAAAGAAAATTGATTAGTAAAATTTGGAAGAATAGAAAAAAACCTAAACACAATTAAAATTACTAGAAAGCTGGAAGACTGAAGGAGACTACAAGAAATTTCACTAGAAATCACCGAAGACCTAAAGACAAAGAAAATTAATTAGTAAGATTCAGAAGAATAGAAAAAATCCTAAATATAATTAAAATTACCAGAAAGCTGGAAGAGCAGAGGAGACTACAAAAAATTTTACCAGAAATCGTCGAAAGATCTAAAGACAAAGAAAATTAATTAGTAAAATCCAGAAGAATAGAAAAAAACCTAAACAACACAATTAAAATTACTAGAAAGCTGGAAGACTAAAGGAGACCATAAGAAATTTTACCAGAAATCGCTGAAAGACCTAAAGATAGAAAATTAATTAGTAAAATTGGAAGAATACAAAAAAATCTCAACAACACAATTAAAATTACCAGAAAGCTAAAAAACAAGAGGATACTACAAGAAATTTCATCAGAAATTGCTGAAGACCTAAAGACAAAGAAAATTAATTAGTAAAATCTGAAAGAATAGAAAAAAACCTCAACACAATTAAAATTCCCAGAAAGTTGGAAGACCGGAGGAGACTACAAGAAATTTTACCAGAAATCGCTGAAGACCTAAAGACAAAGAAAATTAATTAGTAAAATCTGGAAGAATAGAAAAAATCCTAAACACAATTAAAATTACCAGAAAGTCAGAAGACCAGAGGAGACCACAAGAAATTTCATCAGAAATCGCTGAAAGATCTAAAGACAAAGAAAATTAATTAGTAAAATCTAGAAGAATAGAAAAAAACCTAAACAACATAATTAAAATTACCAGAAAGCCAGAAGACCAGAGGAGACTACAAGAAATTTTTACCAGAAATCGCTGAAAGACCTAAAGACAGAAAATTAATTAGTAAAATTTAGAAGAATATAAAAAAACCTCAACAACACAATTAAAATTACCAGAAAGCCAGAGGACCAGAGGAGACTACAAGAAATTTCACTAGAAATCACTGAAGATCTAAAGACAAAGAAAATTAATTAGTAAAATTCGGAAGAATAGAAAAAAACCTTAATACAATTAAAATTACTAGAAAGCTAGAAGACTAGAGGAGACTACAAGAAATTTCACCAGAAATTGCCAAAGACCTAAAGACAAAGAAAATTAATTAGTAAATTCAGAAGAATAGAAAAAAATCTAAACGCAATTAAAATTACTAGAAAGCCAGAAAACCAGAGAAGACCACAAAAAATTTTACCAGAAATTACTGAAAGACCTAAAGACAAAGAAAATTAATTAGTAAAATCTAGAAGAATAGAAAAAAACCTAAACAACACAATTAAAATTATCAGAAAGCCAGAAGACTGGAAGAGACTACAAGAAATTTCACCAGAAATCACTAAAAGATCTAAAGACAGAAAATTAATTAGTAAAATTCAGAAAAATATAAAAAAACCTCAACAATACAATTAAAATTACCAAAAAGCCAGAAGACCAGGGAGACCATAAAAAATTTTACCAGAAATTGCTGAAAGATCTAAAGACAAAAAATTAATTAGTAAAATCTGGAAGAATAGAAAAAAACCTTAACAACACAATTAAAATTACCAGAAAGCTAGAAGACCAGGAGAGACTACAAGAAATTTCACTAGAAAATCACCGAAAGCCTAAAGACAAAGAAAATTAATTAGTAAAATCTGAAAGATTAGAAAAAACCTCAATAACACAATTAAAATTACCAGAAAGCCAGAAGACCAGGGGAGACTATAAGAAATTTCATCAGAAATCGCTGAAAGATCTAAAGACAGAAAATTAATTAGTAAAAATCTGAAAGAACAGAAAAAACCTAACAACATAATTAAAATTATCAGAAAGCCAGAAGACCAGGGGAGGCTATAAGAAATTTTACCAGAAATCACCGAAAGATCTGAAGACAAAGAAAATTAATTAGTAAAATCTGAAAAAATATAATTAAAAATTACTAAAAAGCCAGAAGACTAGGGGAGGGAGACTACAAGAAATTTTACTAGAAAATCGCTGAAAGACCTAAAGATAAAGAAAATTTGTTAGTATAATACTAAAAGAAAGAAAAAAACAACAATAAACTAAATAGCAAAATGCTAAAATCAGAAATCTAATTTAAAAGAACTTTGTAACCAAAAAATGAAAGCCTTATCTTGTAGAGCTCAAGTTAACTTTTTTTAGATATTACTTTAACTTTTAAATAAGATCTACATTTCTAGAATTTTTTATTATATTCTTGATGATCCATAAATCATTAATTTCTATTTTTAGATTTCTATTATGATTTTAGTTTTTTGTATTTCATCGATTTTCTTATTATGTAATACGTACTTGTGACTTATAGTAAATCTTTTCTTTGAATATATATTTATTGAAAAATAAAATAAAAAAAAAATTTTAAAAATGTAAAAATGGTCCTTTTTTATAGGAAACACTTCATATAGCAACAAAAACAACAACTAGTTTAATATAAAAGCAGATTAAAGATGTAATGAAGCTAATAGTAAACTACAAAAAGAAGATATACAATAATATAGAAGATATTAGTAGAGCATTCAAGACAAAGAAAAAAGAGGAAAATGAGATCTCTAGAGAAGTATTTATGAGTAAGCAAGAAAAAAAAGCTTAGCAGTTTATAAAAAATTTTAGAAACATAGAACAGATATTGCTAAAAAAATATAAAAAGATTATATATAAGAAAGAAGTTGAATATGAGGTTATCTTAAAAAAAAGAGACAGAAGAAAGGAAACAAATCTGATAGTAACAATACTAGACAAGAACAAAACTAAAAGAATTATGATCAAAAATGAATACTAGCTATTAAAAGAAAAGATAGCAATATTAGTATTGGCAATACTAATAGCAATTAAAAAGAAAAGACTAAGGTCAGAATTAATACAAACTCAAAAATAATAAAAAGTATATACAATGAGCTAGAAAAAAGAAAAGAGTAAAAGTTAACAATAACGAAAGAAGACTTAGGTCAACTAAAATACACAATAAAGCTAATGATAGAAATAAAGAAAACAAAAATTAAAATAGTATATGATAAAGACTTATAGAGAGAAATAGAGCTACTAAGGATGAGAATAAAAATAGATATATATAATTTTAATAGAAAAAGTTATTACATGATATACAATAGAAACTAGTAACTTTGAACATAAGAAGACTTATAAAAAAGGTAATCAATAGCTACAATATAGCAGAATAAAGAATATTAAAAAGAATACAAGAATATGAAGACAGAAAAATAGGAGTAAACTAGGAGCTTATGTATGGAAATATAAATTTTGACAAAAGACTATTAGAAAGAATAACAATGATAAAAAACTCAAATTTAAAACATTTAAGATAAAAATATTAATTAAAAAACTACTCATATTATTAAATTTATATTACAGAGACCTAAAGAAGAACTTGGATATGATATATAAAAGATATGAAAAAAAAATAGATAACTAAACATATTGGATGATCTGTGAAGAAAACTACTATAAGATAGAAGATACAATAGCTAAAATATAAGAAAAAACAGAGAAGAAAGAAAAGTTAAGAAGAGAAGAATTAAAGGAGATAGTAAAAAAGTTTAAGGAAAATATAAGAAAAGAAAAAAAAGTGATACCTATTAGCCTAATAACAAAAGAAGATATAATAAAAACAAGTAAGAAAAAAAACAAAGAAAAAACATTGAAATTCACATATATAGTAATAAAGAAAATATACAAAGGAATATAGTTAAGAAATAAAAGGGTTTTAAGCAGTTTCGAAGTAGTAAAAAAAGATAATAAGATAACTCTAGATTAACTAAAATATAGCAAAAATCATAAGCAAAAAATACAAATATAGTTCAGTAGATAAAGAAATATTTTCATTGACAAAAATATAACAAATTATAATATTAACTAAGTAGATTTGCGATCTATCTTAGCAAAGCTTAATTCAGAAGTAAACTAGCTCTAGTCTTTTTTTCTTAGATAGTATAGTCATAGAAATATGTAATAAATGTATTTTATAATAACTCTTAATAAATGGAAAATAGAACAGATCTTGCTTTTAAAAAAAAAAAAAAAAAAATTATAAATATTTAAAGTCAAGTATAAGAGAGTAGAGAGGAACTTGAGGTCTAAACAACTAAAAAACAAGAAAAAAAATTCTACTTGTATTTATAACTTTTGATAAGTATCATGTAAATATTAGCAAAGTATTATATAAGTATCTTGTGCAAGTAGCACTTAAATATTTATGCAAATAATAATTAAATATCATTATTAATATAGATATTATATAATTATTTCAGATATAACTTATATTATCGTGTAGCTAATATTCTTGGCTACAAAGTTACTTAAGAGTATTTTTTACTATAAATACTTTTTAAAAAACTTTACTTAGAAGTGAATATTTGTAACAATTTTTTCTATTTTAAAATATCTATATTAAAATAATACAATATATGAAATAACTAAATATTAAAAAATAAAGGTCTAGTGATCTAGTATAGTAGTCAGGTTGTCAGACTACCATGTAATAAGTCTGGAGTTCAAAGTCTACTATTAATGAATTTGAATAATACCTAAACCTGTATACCAAACTTATAGAAAACTTTGTCTGTTTCTAAAAAAGGAGTCTTGGAAGATGTGACAAAACTCTGTAAAAAATAGTATTGCACTAAGTCAATTGAATATTAGGAGTGTAACAGTAATATTATATAAATAAATCTGTATTAGATATACAAGTAGAAGACCTTTATAGTAGAAATTCTGAGTTGGTAAAGTAGTTTAGCTTTCAATAGTTATACCAGCTAACGTTTGATCTAAAAAAAAACTGTTTCAAAAGATATAGATTAGAATAGGTATAAGTAAGTCTGTATCTGTAATAAAGATTAGTAGCACCAACTTGGCTTGGTAGCTAACTGAATTTGAGAGGATCTATTTTATGAAACATCTAGAAAACTTGATTAATACAAAACTAGTAGAAAGCTATAGTAAGAACTAGAGTTGTATGAATATCTACAAGGGTCTAAGCTAGATGAGTTTATGAAATGAGTATAGGCTGCTCTAATAGGTTTGCTTTGAGGTTAACTAGAGCTCTGCAAAGCTTATAATATATTGAGCATAAGTATCTTAAAAAGACCTAAGATAAAGTTGATAAATAGATTTGCAATGAACTAGCTAGCTTAAGTAGTTAGCTATGATAGTGATATTAGTTTGTAACAGTATGAGCTAGTTAAACAGAGTATTTAAATAGGTAACTTACAGATGGGTTACAGATATAGCAGTATAGTATAGTACTAATAAGTGGTCTAATGCTTGTATAGCAGACTATTTAAATTAGATAATGACTAAAGTTATATGTGTGGCTTGTTGTATACTCTTCATGTAATTACAAACTATAAGAGAACCTCATGTAGAACTTCATATATCAAACGAATAAAATTCGTTCAATAATATAAGCTATCTTAAAAATAAAAAAAAATAAAAAACTAAATACTAATAAATATAACTAGTCTAGCAATTTTAGTATAGTAGTTAGGTTATCAGACTACTATACAAGAGGTTTAGAGTTCAAATCCTACTATTGATGAATTTGAATAATTACCTAGATCTTTGTATCTAACTTATAGTAAACTCTATTTGTTTTTAAGTGTTACAACTCTATAAATCATGTTGCACTAATATCAATTAGATATTAGAAGTATGATGCAATATTTGAATTATATTGCACGAATAAATTTTAATAGGATCTACAGACAGAGGATCTGTATGGTAGAAATTCTAAGTTTAGTGAAGTAGTATAGATTTTAATAGTAAAGCTAGTTGATACTTGATCTAGTGAAAAACCTAAGTATAAAGAATATGAGATGCGAGTAAAACTATTGTGAATTTGTAGCCTGGTGCTAACCACAAATAGCAACACCAACTTGGCTTTGTAGCTAACTAGATTTAGAGGTTCTTTCTTATAAAACATCTAGCTAGAACTTGAAGAAACTATATCTAGTAAAGAGCTATAGCAAGAACTGGGTTTATATAAATATCAACAAAAGTCTAAGCTAGATAAATCTGTAAAATAGATATATAACTACTTTGGTAGGAATTACTTCTAAGGTTAACTAGAGCTTTGCATGCTTACAATATATTAGGCAAAATATGCATCTCGAGAAGACCTAAGCTATATGGTAAATAAATCTATATATAAGTTGATTAGCTTAAGTGATCAGATATAGTGATAATATTAGTTTGAATAGGAAGAAGAGTTAATGATCAAAGTATTTAAATAGATAACTCACAGATAGATTGCAGATATAGCTGCATAGTGTAGAACTAACAGATAGTCAATTATCTGTATAGTAGACTATTTAAATTAGATAATAGCTAATATTATATGTATAGCTTGTTATATACTCATCATATAATTATAAAACCTTAAAAAACTGTTCATATGATAGTTCTGTAATAACAAACTAATAAAATCTAATTAGCTAAGGAAGTGGCTTTAATAATAAAAAAAATAAATAAATAAATATGAATAATAATAATATAATAAAATATAATAATAAAATAATTAAAAATCTATTCTATAATAGTATTGTTTTTAATACTATATCAAAAATATTGATCTCTTTTAGCTAATTACTAAAACTAATACCAAAGCAAAAACTTTTTGATAAAACAAGTACTAAACCTAAAGAAACCTAGTAAATATTAGTTTTAATGAAATACAGAATATATAGTTCTATATAAATACAAGAACTCTTTCTGCTGATTATTAAAACCTAATATAGAGCAACAACAAAAATTTAAAAACAACAATCTAGCAAGAAATATTATTGTATAGTGTGGAGAATAAAACTTGTAACTAGTTTGAATTTAGTATTATACTAATACTACTAGTTTGTAAGTAGCCTACTGAAGCAAAGCTGCTAACTTTAACAAGTCTTAGTATTTCTTTATTTATTTATAACTAAAACAAAGACCAAGTATAAGTTTTACTAAAACTGCTTAAACTAGATTAAACAGTACTACTATTCTTTAACTCTAGTTAGAGTTTTTATATCTACTTCTCTCTGATCTTTTCTATAACTCAAAAAATATTAGATATCTCTTTATATTAACAGTAAAATCTTTTTGCAAATTTATTTTGTAAAAAGTAGAGATTTGACTACTCCCTATAAAAAGATCAGTATTTGCCAGACCGCCATGCAAGAGGTCTGGGGTTCAAATCCCACTGTCGACGAATTTGAATAATTACTCAGACCTTTGT